>CAWVNO010001471.1:62591-130091 GCA_963930645.1 Salticus scenicus
AAGAATCTTAGCAGACTACTCAAAACTAGCAGCTAAATACAATAACAAAAGAAAAAGAAATACAATTTTCATTAGAAAATAAATGTACACAGTAATTAAATCAGCTCTGAGCTCTTACTATTAAACAATGCAATTTTTATTGAAAAACATTTTCTTCTTTATGAATTTGGTTAAATTTGCTAATAGTTTATTAAACAAATAAAAACATTAAAATCATCCAAGAATTAACGTTTAGATAAATAATTGAAGCCTTTTTTTTTTATTAAAATCATTGCATGATGTCCATTACTGGTGCATTCACACTTACTCTATTTGCTTTTCACTTAAAAAATCGTGATCAAAAGAACAGGAAAATAAATAACGAAAGAAATTAAAATAATAAAATCACTTACGAAATTAACTAATCAAATAAACAATGCAAAATAAAACGTTGCGTTGACGTGGACACATCGAAAGCAAACAATAATTATCAAATTAACTTTCAAAAATTGATCACTTTCCGGGAGGAAAAACAAAACAATAAACAAGCTGCTTTTTTACCGTAACACAATATCAAAAACCGCCTACTGACGCTTGCATCTTGCACTGCAGCTTTACAGGAAGATATAAAGACACATGAAAATACAAACTGCGAAATTATAAAATCGAATTTAGCAATCTAAATCTTTTATCATTACTTTCTTTCATAGTATGTAGATTTTTTCATTGTACTCACTTGTAAGCAAATCACCACTTAACATCATTTTTGTTTTCGGTTGCTTTGGTTCCTCCAAAAATTATAATCCTTTCTCATTTCAAAAGCACCTCCGCATCAACTAAATTTTTCGAATTCGGCATAATATTTGCATATTAATAATGCATTGAATACTTAAATTAGCCATTCCTTACTATTGTTGCATGTGTAGAACGTTAGCATTATCCGACACAACTTTTGAAGCAGACGACAATAGAACGCCCTCTATAGTTCAATTGAGTCGCGAATACGAAGACTCTAAATGTAAACAAAGACTACAAATGTAAAAAAAGACTCTAAATATAAACAGAGACTCCAAATGTAAACAAAAATTTCAAACGCAAACAGATACTCCAAATAAAAACAAAGACTACAAATGTAAACAAAATCTACAAATGTAAACAAAAACTACAAATGTAATCAAAGTCTACAAATGTAAACAAAGACTAGAAATGTTAAAAAAGACTCTAACAGTAAACAAAGTCTCTAAATATAAACAGACTCTATATGTTAACAAATACTCTGATTGTTAAAAAAGACTACATATGTAAACGAAGACTCTAAATTTTAACTAAGTCTACAAATGTCGTTAAATGTAAACAATGACTGTAAATGTTGAGAAATACTACAAATGTAAAAAAAGACTCTAAATGTAAACAAAGACACTAAATGCAAACAAAAACTACAAATGTAAATAAATACTCTTATTGTTAACAAAGAATACATATGTAAACAAAGAACGTAAGTGTTAACTAAGTCTACAAATGTCGATAAGTGTAAACAAACACTCTACATGTTAACAAAAACTACAAATGTAAACAAAGACTCTAAATGTAAACAAAGACTCTAAGTGTAAACAAAGATTACAAATGTAAACAAAGGTTTCTAAATGTAAACAAAGACTAGAAATGTGACAAAGACTCTAAATGCAAGCGGAGAGTCCAAAAGTAAACAAAGATTCCAAATGCAAACAAAGACTCCAAATGTAAAGAAAATCTACAAATGTAAACAAAGACTACAAATGTAAACAGACTCTAAATGTAAACAAAGACAAGAAATTTAAACAAAGACTCTAAATGTAAAGAAGGACACTAAATGTTAACAAAGATTACAAATGTAAACAAAGTCTCTAAATGTAAACAAAGATTCTATGTGTAAACAAAGACTAGAAATGTAAACAAAGACTCTAAATTGGAACAAAAACTACAAATCTATAAAAAGACTACATATGAAACAAAGACTCTAAATGTAAACATAGAGTACAAATGTAAACATAATCTAAATGTAAAGAGACTACAAATGTAAACAAAGTCTACAAATGTAAACAAACTCTAAATGTAAACAAAAACTCTAAATGTAAACAAAGACTCTAAATGTTAACAAAGACTACAATTGTTAACAAAGACTACAAATGTAAACAAAGACTACAAATGTAAACAAAGGCTCAACAAATATTCTATATGTAAACAAAGATAAATATGTAAACAAAGACTCTAAATGTAAACAAAGACTCAAAATGTAAACGAAAGCTTCAAATGTAAACAAAGACTACGAATGTAAATAAAGATTCTAAATGTAAAAAAAGACTTTATTAAAACAAAAACTACAAATGTAAAGGAAGACTACAAATATAAACAAAGACTGCAAATATAAAAAAAAACTCTAAATGTAAACAAACACTCTAAACGTTAACAAACGACAAATGTAAACGAAGACTCTAAATGTAAACAAAGACTACAACTGTAAACAAAGACTCTAAATGTAAACAAAAACTGCAAATGCAAACAAAGTCTCTTATTATAAACAGAGACTACAAATGTAAACAAAGATTCCACAAACGCAAACACATACTCCAAATAGAAACAAAGACTACAAATGTAAACAAAATCTAAAATGTAAACAAAAACTACAAATGTAATCAAAGTCTACAAAAGTAAACAAACACTAGAAATGTTAACAAAGACTCTAAATGTAAACAAAGTCTCTAAATATAAACAGACTCAAAATGTTAACAAATACTGTAATTGTTAACTAAGTCTACAAATGTCGATAAATGTAAACAGACTTTAAATGTTGACAAAGACTACAAATGTCTACAAATGTAAACAAAGACTCTAAATGTAAACAAACACACTAAATGTGTAGAGAATAAATGATCTCCATATTCTCAATTGTAGATCTCACTAGATCTTAGATCTTACAGATTAACTTGATTGCTTAATTAGCTAGTAATAAGAAGAGCTCGAGACAAAGTTCACAAATAAATAACAAAGTTTATTGAGCATTCAATATCAAGGAGGGCGTTGAGCTAACTGAATTTAAATAAATGACTTCAGGAACTAACTTTAACAAGACATAAAATAAGAATTTGTTTTATCTCACCAATGCTGATCTTTTTGACGATTACTCTCGGCTACTACTAACTATTCTCACTTTAGAGTGTCGAGCGGATTCCCGATACACGACAGACTCTTTTCCTAACTTACGCCACAATACTCAGTATCACCACCAACTCCAATTCGCTATAACTCTTTACTCCACACTAATCAGCTATCAATTCATCACCCCTAGCAATTCACTATCCTTCATTTTATACTACATTCAACAACTTCCTTTCATTTTATTTCACTCAAAACCTTTTAAAATCACTTCTAATTCATCTAACACTGAGATCCTAATTATTTCACTGCAGCCTCATGCCGATATAAAACTAACTCGACCAAGACTTTCGCCGAGTCACTGGTATGTCTACATATGTAAACAAAGACTTTAAATGTAAACAAAGACTCTAAATGCAAACGGAGACTACAAATGTAAACAAAGCCTCTAAATATAAACAGAGACTACAAATGTAAACAAAGATTCCAAACGCAAACACATAAGGTAACGACACCAGTGCTCGTCACTCTTAAGGCCCTATTTTTAAAATGTTTGTTTTTTTCGAGTGGCATTCATGTGGAATTTATGTATCAATATTATACTTTGGTCTATTTTATACACTGATTCTTCTAGTTGTTGTTAGACACTTTCAATTTTTCAATATGTTAAGCCAATTTTTTTTTTAAATAAAAATGAAGGTGGCAAAGCTTGCTAGAATTATTCTACACATCAAGCTAATGTTATCAAATATTATGGATATTACTGTTATGAAATGTTAATGATAATTAATGTTATGAAATATTATCTTACAATTTTAATTATTTAAGAACAACAGTCAACAGGGTAATTTTGGTCAACATTTTAACTATTTGTTTATCTTACATAAATAATGTATAAACAGAAAACTTGCCTAAGAAATGTTTTTAATGTTTAATATTTTCTGTATAAGTTTTTATTCACCTGCAACTAACATAACAAAAAAGCCTTAACATAATTTTGAACCGACTCACAGTCATGCTAACTATGAAGTTAAGCCTTTGTATTTTATCATTTTTGAAATATATGTGAATTAAAATTAAATTATCACGGTCAATAAAAAACTTAAGCATCACTTAAATACATCTTCGCAAAAGCATGACATCATAAAAATTTTAAATACATTAGACAGATGTATGGAGTAATCATGTCTGTTTTTCAAAATATATAACAGAAGACTAGAAAAAGCTCTTTATAACTAAATATGTTTATGTGCCATTGTTTAATTTTTCCAGCAAAATAATATAGAAAATTTTAGGTGGTTTAAAGTCAGTCACAGTGAATGAAAGGTACCATGACTGACTTTATTTAAACAAGCTAAACAAAAGTTACAAGTGCAATAAAAATCACGTTCTTGAGGTTAAAATACATTCGTTTACATTTACGAATACCCCTGACGACTACTGGTGACGATAGTCAAATTAAAGTAAAAATTATACCATCATAATTCTAAACGAAAATATAGTATTTTTCATCAAAAAAGTTATCCAGTTATTAAAAATGTTAAAACACCAGTGTTCGTCAGGGGTGACGGTCCAGGCATTATTTTCACTCAGTCGGAAAAATAAAAAATTTCAATAAATATGATTTTCTTCCACAGTTGATGTGTGATTTTAATAAAAATAATAAATTCCTTTGTTTTAAAATATTTTTATGTTACTGACAATTTTATAAATATGCTGATTTAAATTGCAAAAAAAAAAAAAAAAAAAAAAAAAAAAGTATTTTAATGTAACTACACAAAGACATAATTATTAACACATTGAAAAATGCAGCTAAATACAATTTTTACTTATTATTATTATTTCTTATCAAAATACTGACGAGTTGATATAATTTGTAAACATCAATAAAATAAATTAATAATATTAAAAAATAATAATATTTTCCATACTTTTTGAAAAGATAAATGAACCTATAATAAATTATAAAATAAAAAAAAAAAAAAAAAAAAAAAATTGGTTTTCACTGGGAAGTTTCACAAATATTTACCTTAAGGTTTATTTTTAGATGTTAATTATTATTATTATTATTATTTTAGAAAATATATGTCTTTAAAAATTCCTTCATGAAAATCCATAAACAAAAGCAATAATTTATCTGGAAACGAAAACACTAACTTGAATTTTTTTTTAAATTTTTTTTCCTCTACATCAACTATGTTTGGACATAAATTATAATTATTTCAGACATCAAGTAAGTTTTAGGTATTAAGATAAGTTCCATTATTATATCATTACCAGACCGTCTGTGACGGCCTAGCGCTTGATTTTTATACTTGTATTTCCAAATTTATTTCTCCTTGTTAGTTCAAATTACTAAATACTGGTTTACAGGATATTTAAAACAAATGACTTTGTCTCTTACTTTATGATATTTATATATGTTTTGGTTTTGCGGTCAAAATATCTTCAAGAAATTAAAAATGACATCGTAATCCTTTAATTCAACTTTTATAACCATGTGTCTATTTAATTATTTATATTGCTTATTTCTCGTGACCTAGTTGAATTCTTTATATTTATTATCATTATTTTCCCTGACATATTAAAATTCCGCAGATTATACAGATTGAATCAATGAAGGAATCTATCAAACCGTGCAAATCCTGCATAAAATTTCAGTTTCTGTATCTCAATACATTGTAGCATTTGTGATGCAAGTTATTCTTTTAAATTATTTTTTTCATTATTTTTTTTTTTTTAAGTTTAAATGCACACATGGAAACTATGAATTAAATTATAGTTTCTTTATTCCAGTGCATTGTTTTAGCTATTACATCATTTTTAACGTTAGTTCCGGGAAACTCGGGCTTTTATTATAAAAAAAGATTAAATCCTATACCGATTTTTCCGTTACCTATTTTTCCGCCTCCCGTAAATTCCTGCTTGGTAGCGCCTGCGGCACCTATTTCCGGTTTCAGTATCTGAAACAGCCTGTTCGCTCACCGTATTATAATATTTGGAAATTCTTATTCGTAAGCAAAGATTCGTAGCAAATTCGTAGCAAAGTCCTGTTCGGTGGTGCCGTATTCCCGTTTTAAAACGCACAATAGCTTGATCGCTCATAGTGCAACTAGCTCTTAAAGATTTAACTGTAGCAAAACTAAAAGCGGTATCTTGTGACAAAGATTTGGAAAATGTACTCTTCAATTCTAATTTAAATAGCTTTTTTTTTAAATGATATATTACTTATGAAATAATGTTAATTAAAAGCTGAAATACAAAAGTAATATAAACATTGTTATAAAAGGGCCCACCAGCGGCCGAGCGGTTCTGAGCTCAAAGCTGGTAGACGTAAGATGCCGGGTTCGATCCCAGGTCGCTCTCGTCGGCCTGGCCGTTCGGAGTTTCCAGTGGTTTTCTCCGAAACTTGCGTCATACGGGTTAGGACACATTAGAAAGACCCCTACGGAGGGCACTCCCCCTCAGGCCTAGGACCTACAGCAGTCAATCGGCCTTACTCCGAAAATCCATTGTTATAAAAATATTTGTGTCTTACTTTTCAATGTTTTTCTCTTGCGTAACTCTGGAATAATTAGTGTTAAAAATCTTTTATACGGAATGTGAGCGGATAGCCAGAATTTGAGAGTTTGCAAAATAAAAAATAACACATGTGTTTAGGGTTTTCTGTGCTTTTCTCTTAAACTCCCGTACTGAATTTAACGGCTTACACCAGTTTAAAAGTTCGCAATAAAATTTCATTTTAATAAACTTCGAAAGATGTATTATAAGTAATTTAATCATAATTAAAATTGGAGATATTGGAATAAAGGTATTCTGGGTTTTCCGTGGTTTTCTCTGAATCTCCTATACGGGATTTAATTGCTATGCAATTCAAAGTGTCACCAATCTTTAGATTGCTCTAATAAGTAAGTATAATTTTATCATATAATTCGCACACTCTTTTCCTTAATTGTAATATGTTAAACCATTTCTTTCTTTGTAGTATAGTTTTTCAATTGGTTGATGATTGATTCTATCAACTAATTTGTTGTTTGCTGCATTGTATTAACGTGATTCTTTAGATATCGAAAAATAAATAAACAATATTATGTTAATTTTCTTAATTGCAGTAATAATTTAAACTATTTGATTCTTTATATAGTAGTTTTTTAATAGATTGATGACTAATTCTGTCAACTAATGTGTTGATTGTTCGATTGTATTAACTTGTTTCTTTAGATTAAAAAATATATATATATAAATAAATAAAATAAAATAAACAGCATTTAATTTAATGGTACAGAAATGTTGCTATAGTTTCGTCAAAGATCTTATTTTCACTGTAACGAGTACCTAGTAGGTAATATAATAATTATATTATTGAACAAATTTTTAGAGAACTAATTATTACATAAATATTCCAAGTATACAATCATGTTAAAACTAGTGTATAATGAAAATTATATTAAAAGTGATTATTGTAAATATAAACAAAACTTCACTGCATAAGGTAATAAAATTTCTTTCGTATTACATTTACTGTTAAAAAAAATCCACTATTTTAAATATTCACAGTGTAAAAAAAAAAAAAAAAAATAATAATAATAATTTTCGCATATAACGTTTTAAATGTTAAATATTAATCTTTATGCCTTTCTTCTTCACAAATTAAACTTATGGCTAAACATAATTGCTATGAAAGAAAGTAATGTCATCCAGTGTCTGCATTCAAAAGATTATGTTCAGAAAAAAGCAAATTTTCATCATTATTATTTACATAGAAGAGAAAACACACGATCCACACGATGCAAGACTCTAATCACTTCCTCCCAACCCCGCGTGAAGTATAATCAAAGATCTTTCAATATCTATCAGAAGTTCTTTGGTATAATGCCAAGCCGTTTGCCGTCAATGCCTTTATTTTATTCGCCTCCTGTCCCTAAGGCATTTTTTTCTATTATAATCAGCCCCACGACCACCCACTGACAGGTGACGACCTTGAATTACAAACACAACTACAAATGTACAAATTTCGCTTCTTACGATCCGAACATGGCAAACTTACAAACATAACACTTCATTCAGTCATGTCATTCCATTGAGGCTTTCTCTGATTTGTGTTTTTATTCTGAGTACCTGAATCTCACCCTGTTGAATGAATGGTTTCGTTGAAAGAATGGGACAAAATTTTTGTCAAATCCAGTTCAGATAGATTGAGGTCCTGTATGAGTGAATGAATGAACATGACAAAACGTTTGAAGCGTTGAATGTGTGTCTTTGAATGGGACAAATTTTTTGAGGTACTTCGGTTTGATTGAGGTATTGAATGAGGCGGTGAATGAATGAGTCAAAACATTTGAGACATTGAGTGAGTGGTTGAATGGGACATGACTTTTGAAGTAATACAAAAAATAATTATGAGGTGTCATGACAAACCGCTGTGATGAGGTGTGACAATGTCATGCTTCATGTATGAGTTACCCATCACTACCCTGCTTATTCGAATAAGATTTGTTAGAACCAAAATCAGGCTCATAGGATCAATGTTAAATTTAACCTAACCTTAGAATTATAAACTGTGACAACACCTGTAACTCAACTGAAGCCGAAATCGACGAAAGATCGCACTGCATGCTGAGGCTCTTATTATGCTACAATGTTACTTAATCGTATTGTCGTATATTTGTTTTCCCCAGATTTTCAAATACCCCCTCATAATTGAATACAACTTGTCGGTACCATCAATATTCCTTTAAGCGGGGATGACTGTATAATGTTTAACGAGCTTTTGGCTTTAATTATGCAAAGTAATAAAAAGAAGAGTAGAGTGGAAAAATTAAAGAGATATTGAATTCCCATGATAATCTGTAAGAGCTTAAATAGATTAATAAATAATTATTAATATTTAAAAAAGGATATGAATAACTTGACCAGTATAAATTGAAATATAGATATAAAAATAAAAATACTTATTTTGATAAAACTCCGCTGAAAAAACTAAGTATATTGTATATTAACTGGAAATATCTTTATAAAGAATATTATCAAGAGTGTTATAATTCATTGAAAATTTTATAATACATGACATTATACATACAATTTAACACTAACAACTTTGTTTATTTACATTGAAAAAATGTATCAAAAAATCTCAAAACTTTTCTTTCATATATCTATACTAATATTATAAATGTGAAAGTTTGTATGGATGTCTGTTACTCAATCACGCCACGACGACTAAATGGATCTGGATGAAATTTGGTACAGAGATAGATAATAGTCTGTAATTGGACATAGGTTACTATTTAAACTGGAAATTTCATTAGATTTTTTAAAAATTAATTAAAATATGAAAATAATAAACTAGTAATTGCCTTAATATAAGCTATTTAAATTTTTAATTGTTGCCAAAAAAGTTTATGAGATATTTTAATTATTATTATTTTCAACATAAAATGAAATATGCTTTCACGTGAAAAATAAAAAATTACTAAATGTTGAATTGGTGAATCGGAAAATGATGTCTTTATAACTTTAAAATAAAATAGTAATAATACAAATCTAGTATGTTTCTTCTGAATTTTATTTCATAGCACTTTTTTATATACCCCAACTTTAGATTTTTTTTTTTTTTTTAGCACGGATGAATCACGCTTGGCATAAAAGCTAATTAACTTGATTGCTTAATTAGCTAGTAATAAGAAGAGCTCGAGACAAAGTTCACAAATAAATAACAAAGTTTATTGAGCATTCAATATCAAGGAGGGCGTTGAGCTAACTGAATTTAAATAAATGACTTCAGGAACTAACTTTAACAAGACATAAAATAAGAATTTGTTTTATCTCACCAATGCTGATCTTTTTGACGATTACTCTCGGCTACTACTAACTATTCTCACTTTAGAGTGTCGAGCGGATTCCCGATACACGACAGACTCTTTTCCTAACTTACGCCACAATACTCAGTATCACCACCAACTCCAATTCGCTATAACTCTTTACTCCACACTAATCAGCTATCAATTCATCACCCCTAGCAATTCACTATCCTTCATTTTATACTACATTCAACAACTTCCTTTCATTTTATTTCACTCAAAACCTTTTAAAATCACTTCTAATTCATCTAACACTGAGATCCTAATTATTTCACTGCAGCCTCATGCCGATATAAAACTAACTCGACCAAGACTTTCGCCGAGTCACTGGTATGTCTACATATGTAAACAAAGACTTTAAATGTAAACAAAGACTCTAAATGCAAACGGAGACTACAAATGTAAACAAAGCCTCTAAATATAAACAGAGACTACAAATGTAAACAAAGATTCCAAACGCAAACACATAAGGTAACGACACCAGTGCTCGTCACTCTTAAGGCCTTATTTTTAAAATGTTTGTTTTTTTCGAGTGGCATTCATGTGGAATTTATGTATTAATATTATACTTTGGTCTATTTTATACACTGATTCTTCTAGTTGTTGTTAGACACTTTCAATTTTTCAATATGTTAAGCCAATTTTTTTTAAAATAAAAATTAAACCTATAAAAATGCACCAGTGCTCGCCACTTGAAAACTGCGTTTCACCAGTAGTCGTCAGGTGTTTGCACCTGTGGTCGTCATGTAAATAAAACGCAACAATTTGCGCAATAGTTTGATTTTAATTACGTTTTTGCAAAATTAAATGAAACAGAATATCTTTGGAACATATTTAGAACCCAAATCCATTCTTAGGGTTTAAAACACAAAACATTAAATGGTAAAATTCAAAATATTGCGAATAAAACAAATTCATATGTGAAATATTTTAAAATTCTTTGCTTTTAAGAAAAGTTTTCAAAATTTTATTCGTTCTCAAAAATATCTTTACTTAAAGCAGAGGGGATATAGAAGGGGAGGGGGTAATAACCTCGTTTTTAAGAGTGACTTTGTTCCAAATTATCGCAGTAAGATTGATTTTACCATGCTTTTCATTAACGCGTATTCTTGTTTGTTTGTCCAGTGCAAATCTTACAAATGATTTTTAACTAACTTCCCGACTACCTAGACATTTGAAACTTTCAGAATAGTTCAAAACACGATGAAAATGCATTTTTTAAATACTTTTAGCCAACTGCTCCGGGTCCCTGCAGCCTTCGGCAGCGTTATCAGTACAAATCTTGCAATCGATTTTTAACTGACTTCTCGACTAGCTAGACATTTGAAACTTTCAGAAAAGCTCAGAAGACGCTAACAATGCATTTTTAAAATATTTTTAGCCAATTGTTTCGGGTCCCCGCTGCCTTCGGCAGCGTTTATATGGTTCATCAGAAAATTTATTTAACTTTTTTTCAAACTAGCTAGACATTTGAAACTTTCAGAATAGCTCAAAACACGGTGACAATGCATTTTTTAAGTATTTTTAGCAAACTGTTTCGGGTCCCCGCTGCCTTCGGTAGCGTTCACATGATTCAACAGAAAATTTATTTAACTAACTTCTCGACTAGCTAGACATTTGAAGCTTTTAGAGTAACTCAAAACGCGATAACAATGATTTTTTAATACTTTTAGCCAATTGTTTCGGGTCCTCGCTGCCTTCAGTAGCGTTTATATGATTCATCAATCATATACTCATCCCGATCATCAATCTTCCCGACTACCTAGACTTTTGAAATTTTCAGAATAGCTCAGAACACATTGACGATGTATTTTTAAATTACTTTTAGCCAATTGTTTCGGGTTCTCGCTGCCTTCAAAAGCATTTATATGATTTAACAGAAAATTAAAAAAAAAAAATTCTTTTTGTATTGCAATTATATTTTTTTAAACGTATGGGTTGATTATGCGTACCTAACACATACTATAAAGGAATTTTGAGAAATCCTTCGCCTCTCCTTCCTCTTTAAGTGTAGGGTGGATGCAAAAACACGTTTTCAAGAGTAATTATTCTCCAAATTATATCAGGAAAGCAAATTTTTGAAGCGTTGATTGGTTATGCGTACCCAAAAATACTGTAAAGGTATTTTGCGTAATTCTTTCCGACCAAATTTTGAGAAAGGGTAGCAAAAACGTATTTCTACGCATAACTCTGCTCTAAATAATGTTACAAAGGCGATTTCTGATATGTGAGTTGGTCATATGTATCCAACACCTAGTATAAAGCGATTTTGCGAAGACCTTTCGTCTATGTGAGGGTGGCAAAAAATATATATATATAGGTATATATATATGTTTTCAAGCTCAACTCTGGCTGCAAATTACTTTCGGGAGGGGATTTTTTTATGCGTTGGTTGGTTGTGTGTGTGTACTTTACACGCATTATAAGGCTATTTTGCAAAATTACCCTTCCCTCTTCCCTCGGCCGGGCGGACAAAAAATACGTTTTTAACCTTAGCTCTACTCCAAATTAACTCAGAAAGTCGAGTTTTGATGTGTGGGTATTGGTTAAAAGTACGCAATATGTAATTTCATAATATTTCGTTAAAATTCTAAATTTACCCGTGGGAGAGGGGGGGGGGGTAAAAAGCGGTTAAGTCTATGCCGAAGGCAGTAGAAGCCAATCATCATACTGCGGGGTGGAAAGCTATTACAGAAGCCAGCGGGAACATTAACTGCGGTTTCGATTGATTTCAAAGTTTTTTTTTTTTAAATTTTTGATAATAATAGGGATTTTTTCCTATTTTATTTAAATATAGGGACCAGCGAAGGTGGCAAAGCTTGCTAGAATTATTCTACACATCAAGCTAATGTTATCAAATATTATGGATATTACTGTTATCAAATGTTAATGTTAATTAATGTTATGAAATATTATCTTACAATTTTAATTATTTAAGAACAACAGTCAACAGGGTAATTTTGGTCAACATTTTAACTATTTGTTTATCTTACATAATTAATATAATGTATAAACAGAAAACTTGCTTAAGAAATGTTTTTAATGTTTAATATTTTCTGTATAAGTTTTTATTCACCTGCAACTAACATAACAAAAAAGCCTTAACATAATTTTGAACCGACTCACAGTCATGCTAACTATGAAGTTAAGCCTTTGTATTTTATCATTTTTGAAATATATGTGAATTAAAATTAAATTATCACGGTCAATAAAAAACTTAAGCATCACTTAAATACATCTTCGCAAAAGCATGACATCATAAAAATTTTAAATACATTAGACAGATGTATGGAGTAATCATGTCTGTTTTTCTAAAATATATAACAGAAGACTAGAAAAAGCTCTTTATAACTAAATATGTTTATGTGCCATTGTTTAATTTTTCCAGCAAAATAATATGGAAAATTTTAGGTGGTTTAAAGTCAGTCACAGTGAATGAAAGGTACCATGACTGACTTTATTTAAACAAGCTAAACAAAAGTTACAAGTGCAATAAAAATCACGTTCTTGAGGTTAAAATACATTCGTTTACATTTACGAATACCCCTGACGACTACTGGTGACGATAGTCAAATTAAAGTAAAAATTATACCATCATAATTCTAAACGAAAATATAGTATTTTTCATCAAAAAAGTTATCCAGTTATTAAAAATGTTAAAACACCAGTGTTCGTCAGGGGTGACGAGCACTGGCAAAACGTGCAAAATACAGTCACCAGAAAAATTAATCGAGCGCTGACCCCCCAACAAAAAAAAAAAAAAAAAAAAAAAAAAAAAAAAAAAAAAAAAATCCATTATAATATTTAACCGATTGATAATAATAATAATAATAATAATAATAATAATAATAATAATAATAATAATAATAATAATTTTGAATATCAATCGAATTAATTCGACTCCAATTTTCAATAGTTATCATTCATCTCCCAACGTATACATCCTATATTGGTTATAAAAAAATATAGATAATAATCATTTTTAAAAAACGAATAAAGATGACGACGGATGGATGTAAAGAAATCGAACAACTTTTAATTGAAAAGGATAAATGCGGACAAATAGAAGAACTTCGAATTGAAAATAAATTGTTGCTCTTAGAAATTAAACGGTTATGGGAAAAATTGGATTATTTGCAAAATAGAGACTTAAACAGGTTGAATGAAGAGAATGTCCAATTAAACGAAAAAAATGTCAAATTAAATGCGGAAAACCTTTGGTTGACGGACGAAAAAGCTAACTTGAAGGAAGAAAATGTCTGGTTACACGAAGAAAATTTTAAATTGAATACGAAATTTGCTACTTTGAAAAACGAAAATGACACCTTAAAACAAGAAATTAATATTTTAAAAGAGGAAAAAACTAGTTTGAAAAAAGAAAACGCATGGTTACATGATCAATATACCAAGGCTACCGTTAAAGATGATGCTATAAAAGAAAAATTATATATAATTGAAAATGTCTAACAAACATTAAATAATATGATTATGCATCTATAATGTTTTTAAAAAACTTTCAGATTGTTTACATTTATGAAATAAATAAGAAATTATTTTCTTTAAAATTAATTAATTAATTAATTAATTAATTAATTAATTAATTAATCAATTTAAAAAAAAAAAAAAAAAAAAAAAAAAAAAAAAAAAAAAATTTTTTTTTTTTTTTTTTTTTTTTTTTCATCAACTCAAACATATAAATAGTTAACATACTCCGTGTAACTTTATTAATTTTATTAAACGGTAAGGTAATTATGGATGTTTCTCTATCCGATATTTGTTTGGTGGTAGATATGGATGGTTTTCCCATTTACCAATTCTTTCTCACGAGAGAATTTGGATACGAATCCCTCATTGACGGTACAAACGACTCACAGAGGTACGATCTGACGAAAATGCAAGAGACATTATTCGAAAACCCATTTGAAGGTGTCAAGGAATTTCTAAAAGAGGCCGGTATGGAAAAGGAATACGAAGAGCACGGGTCGAGAATTCGAGAAAAAATTCGACGGCAGTTTTTTGGGAAGGAATTGGAGACTATTAAAAATATGACGAGTGAAGTGCATGGTTTACCATTTACCCCCGTTGACCAAGAAGTGGTCGAGAAATATGAAAATATGAAATCCGACATAAAAAAGTTATACGAATCGCATAAGACCGAAGACAAACCGATTGTAGCCTATAAAGGGGATCCGTGGATCGAAGCATTGATGGATTCTCTCAAAATACCCACAGTCAATCTCGAAAACTTTGGATGTCCCGACTTTAAATGTTTACCGATGCCGGAAAAAAAGAAATGCGATTACCACGCCCGCGATGTTAATAAAAAATTTTCGTGTCCCAAAGAGAGATGTGCCGCTTATGCAAACTGGATTAGAGAACAGTTGGTAGAGATTTCAAAAATTACCGTATCCAAAGACGGAAAGTGGATAACCTTTGGTTGATGGACGAAAAACCTAACTTGAAGAAAATTTTAAATCGAATACGAAATTCGCTACTTTGTCTAACAAATATTAAATAATATAATTTTGATTGATATCTATAATTTTTTAAAAACTTGAGATTATTTAAATTTATAAAACAAAGAAATTATTTTCTTTAAAATTAATAATTAACTTTAAAAAAAAAAAAAAAAAAAAAAAAAAAAAAAATCGAAAGTTGATTTTTCTTCAAGTCCAAAATGTAGTCTTCATTTTTAAAAAATAATTGATTTATTAATCGATGATTGATTAATTAACTAATTAATTTTTTAGAAATGAAAACGACTACAAAAAAAAAAAAAAAAAAAAAAAAAAAAAAAAATTTTTTTTTTTTTTTTTTTTTTTTTTTTTTTTTTTTAATTGAAGAAAATATAAATTTACAATATCGATAGGTTTAAATAAATTTATTATAAATGATAACTTAGACTGTGTGTCGATTTTCGAAAACTCGATATAAGAATTAAAAAAATTTTTAATTTCTATTTATTTTATAAATATTTAAATTATAAGTAAATAAATATAAAAAGATTAAAAAATAAATTTTATTTGAATCTAAGATGTAGTTTTCATTTTGAAAATTAATTGATTAATGAATTATTTTAAAAAATAAAAACAAATAAATATTCAATTTGAAAAATAAATTATTTTAATTTAATCATTTTCAATAAAAAAAAAAAAAAAAAAAAAAAAAAAAAAAATTTTTTTTTTTTTTTTTTTTTTTTTTTTTTTTTTTTTTTTTTTAAGTGTTGGTTGAATTTTAATATATATGATATTGATAGAACCAGATAAATTTATTGTGACGAAAAGCAGGTTATCAAAGATGAAAATATATTTATTTTTGACTAACTGAAAGAGTGAGGGTTAAAAAACATATATAAAACTTTTCATTTATCCATTCAAATTTATATGTAATAATTTCATTATCCATTCAAATGGACTTGGACATAGTATTTTTTAATTTATATTTTTCAATGTCAACACCAATTAACGTATATGACAAAGAAAGGTATTTAGTGAAATATTTTCAAAACGCCATCCAATAATTTGAAGGAATTGTATAGATCGTGCACCGATCTTAATGTACCGTAAAATATTTCAAAAACACCGCTCCGATAATTTGAAGAAACTGTATAGATTTGGCAAACTTGAAGAATATTATGTTTATGAAAGGAAAAACTTTCACTATCAAAAAAATAATTTTTAATTAGAACATTTTTAGTTTATGCTGCAAACTTGAAGAATATTATGTTTATGTAAGTTATTTTTCATCCGATGAGGAAAGATTTCCACCTGATGGAGAAAGATTTCCACCTGATGGAGAAAGATTTCCACCTGATGGGGGAAAAATCATTCTAAAATTCACCATAGTAAATATTTATAATCTAAAAATTTTTTGAGATAAGTAAAAGATTTGGAAATTAAGACGAATTAATTTTTTTATCATCATTCTAAAATAGACCATAGTAAATATTTGTAATTTAAAAAAAAATTCACGGTAATTCGGGAAAATAAAGACCATTCTAAAATGGACCATAGTAAACATTTTTAATTAAAAAAAATTAGGATTGATTCGGAAAAATAAAGACTCAAATAGAATTTTACTCTATTTTTTATATTTTCATTCTAAAATGGACAATAGTAAATATTTAAATTGAAAAAAGTTTTGAGATGATTCTGAAAAATAAAAATATTTTTATATTGCCATCTAAAATGGACAATAGTAAATATTTAAATTTTAAAAGTTTTAGGGATGATTCTAAAAAAATAGAATTTTACATGCATTATTTTTTATATGTACATACATTATTTTTTATCTTCTTTGAAAGGCACGGACAAATTTTCATCGCTCAGATCCAAGGCAATATGGATGATGCATTAAACATAGACATTGATCCGGTTCTTTTACTCGGTTATGAATCGGATAAATAGAATGCGGACGGTATTTTCTTGGCAATATAGATATCGGTTCGGCCCTTTCGCTTCGTTATAAATAATTCAGCGATGTATTTTCATTTGTTCTTTCAGAGGATCAACTAAGTTTTTCTAATTCATTTTTTGAAAAATTGCTCATCTTCAGGTGAAAATCTTTCTTTTTCAAGTGGAAACTTTTCATATTCAAGTGAAAAATCTATGACTATCAGGTGATAAGTCTATGATTATCACCATTAAAAACATTTTGAAATACTTCACTGCAAGACAGGTTATAAAAAGTTTAAGACAGGTTATAAAAAGTTATATTTGAAAACGGCTTCCGAAAAACAACTTTAACATTTAAGACAGGTTATAAAAAGTTATATTTGAAAGCGGCTTCCGAAAGTAATTGTTAATCTGACTCTGTCGAAGTAAAATTTAGACAGCTCGAAGATAAAACAACTTTAACATTTAAGGTTATAAAATTTCTTTGTCATATATTTATATTGACATGGAAAATGAATCATAGAAAAATATTATTTATTAATTAATTAATAATTAATGATTAAATCTTGGACTCGAAATAATAAATTAATTTAAAAAAAAAAAAAAAAAAAAAAAAAAAAATTAAATATAATTCAATATAATTCAATATTGGATAATAGTTTAACGCAAAAAATGGGAGTTGGACAAAGTATCGTTGGCCATAAAAAAACTATGATCAACGATACTTTGTCCAACTCCCATTTTTTACTCTTAATTTTTTTTACCTTTTATAGCTTTACACTATAAAAAATCATTAAGACTTTCAATGTAACTTAAAGAAAAAAAACAAACAAATACAAATAGATAACAAAAGTTTTATTATACATAAATAATATTTACAAAACAAATAATATTTAAAATGAATATATTTTTTTCTCAAAAAAAGTAGAAGAAATGTAAGTTGCATATATAAAAGATAAAAAAAAATATTTATCGACTCATTAAAATATCATTAAAAGTTTTATTAAATTCTGCTAAGAAACTCATATTTTCATCTTTTAAAAATTCATATCTAAGTAATAAACGTTGAATTTTTTCTTTTTCCCGGACACTGCATTTCAATTTGTTAAATTTTAAAGAAACTAATTTTATCATATTGAAATTATTATTATGAAGTAAAAGGCACGACCTTTTAAAATCTATTTGAAGATCTTTAGCTAGACGATAGGATTCAGAAAGTGGCAAACTTACATTTCTTCTAGAAGTCGATGGTCGGGATTGAAAATATCTCGATTGAAGAAGAGGACGGCCGGTGCTCGACGGTTCAGCAGCATCGGGAGGAGATTGGAAAATTTCTCGGTCGTCTCGAGAGTTCGCAGAGGAATTCAATGTCTGTTCTGGCACTTCGAAGTTTCTTTCGGAAGAGAGCAATTCCAGGTATAACGAAACCGGGCGGGTGCTCGACGGCTCCGAATCATTTGGAGGAGATTGGAAATTTTCTGGACCGTCTCGAGAGTTCGTAGATGAATTCGATGTCTCTTCTTGCACTTCGAGGCTCTGCTCCCCGTCTGAAACTCGAGACTTGTTCAAATCGTTTTCGAGCCAACGATAAAAACAATTTCTTCGGCAGATGGAACATTCGAAAGTAGATTTAACCGACAAATGATCAAAATAGGATTTCAAACAAGTCCTGTGATAGGCATGTCCACAGGCTAAACAATATTTGTCTTGTAATATCAAATCTAAACATATTACACATTCCATCGCAATAATGTAAAAAAGATCAAACTCACAAATGCAGAGCAATGAGAACGCCAAAAAATTGAAAGACCGACTGAAAATCCGTCGCTATATATACGCCTTTTTGAACTTTGCATCGAGGGACATTTGACCTCTGATATCTCGATAAAAACACGTTTCTTTTTTCTTCCTTCTCGAAAAGGAAAAAAAAAACAAAACACTTGAACTTTTTGCACTTTGTATCAAATACTCTTTATCAGGTCGCGTGATTTCGTGAGAATCGAGGTCACGGGGAAAAAGAAATGCGTTTATCTTTTTCTAAATTATTTTGCGTGAGAAAAAGATAAACTAGATTATCGGGGTTAAGATTTTGAAATCAAATTCTACAAAATTGATCGTGAGGTCGAGAGCATCGCGGTTCAAAGTATTTGGGACGGGTTCACGATGAAAAAAAAAATTTGTATCGTGATTTCATGCGAGGTCAGGTCTGTCTACGGGGCAACTTTTGTAAAAACAAGGGTCCGCGCTAATCAGAATCATTTACAAAAAAAAACAAATGAGATTGCTTTTTAAATATCAAATCGTTTTCCAATAAAAAAATATCTTTTTGATAATCTTCCAGTTTCATAAATATAATATTTTTCGAGTAACGATATAAAAATTAGTTAATTCTCTGAAAGAACAATAGAAAATAATTATGATAGATTGTTATCGTTAAATTAGGATATTGTTCTCGAAATGTCTTTCATTTTTGAGTGTCTAAAAACATTTTAGCGTTTCCCGGTGAACTTGCAAATTTTTCAGCTCAACTTACGTTATAATTTCAAACTAGTAGGTTATTACAAAAAGACCAAGATAAATTATGATAGATTGTTATCGCTAAATTAGGATATTGTTTTCGAAATGTCTTTCGTTTTTGAGTGTCTTAAAAACATTTTAGCGTTTTCTACGTTATAATTTCAAACAAGAATTTCAAACTAGCAGTAATTACAAAAAGATCAAGATAAGTTATCGCTCAATTAGGATATTGTTCTCGAAATGTCTTTTCATTTTTGAGTGTCTAAAAACATTTTAGCGTTTTTCCCGATGAACTTGTAAATTTTTCAGCAGCCTCGATCGTCAAATATTTTATTAGAAATCTTTAATATGCTTAAACTTACGATTGTTATCGCTAAATTAGGATATTGTTCTCGAAATGTCTAAAAACATTTTAGCGTTTCCCGGTGAACTTGCAAATTTTTCAGCAGCCTAAAAAATATTTTGTCGTATATAAGTTCATTGTTTGGTCCGTGGACAGATAATTCATGTTATGTAATATTTAGATATATGGGCAGAATTTATAATGACCGTTTCGCACCTCACTGAGTGCGAGGACAAGAAAACATCGCTTTAGCCAATCGGAATTCTATGCTTTTGATTTTTTATTGTAAATTTCATCAAATATTTTGTCGTATATAAGTTCATTGTTTGGTCCGTGACTCTGTCGAAGTAAAATTTAGACGGCTCGAATATAAAACAACTTTAACATATAAGACGAGTTATAAAAAGTTATATTTGAAAATAGCTTGAATTTATTTCCCGAGAAATGACCGTTTCGCACCTCACTGAGTACGAGGACAAGAAAACATCGCTTTAGCCAATCGGAATTCTATGCTTTTTATTGTAAATTTCATCAAATATTTTATCGTATATAAGTTAATCCGGACAGACAATTCATGTTATGTAATATTTTGTCGATAAAAATTATTCGAAACTTTGTAAGTTTTTACAAAAGTAGAAAAATTATAGAATTATAAGTTTTTACAAGAATAGAAAAATTATAAATTATATATTTTTTACAAGAATAGAAAAATTATAAATTACATGTTTTTACAAGATTAAAAAATAATAAAAAACAATTAAAAAGGTAAGGCTTTAGTTTTTAACTTCTAAAATAATTATTCAATTGCAATTTGCTTTCGATAACCATAACATTTCGAAGCCAGGAAATGAATATTTGAAAAAATTCGGTAGAAATAAATATTTATATATAGTTTTATACTTTGGAGAAAAAATAAAATAAAATAAAATAAAAATTAACTAATTTTCAAAAATGAAAAACGACTACGTCTTGGACTCGAAGGTAAATTCAATTTTCGAAAATCTTTTCTTAAAAAAAAAAAAAAAAAAAAAAAAAAAAAAAAAAAAAATTTTTTTTTTTTTTTTTTTTTTTTTTTTTTTTAACTTTGTTTATCTGTCAGAAAAGATTTTCGAAAATTAAATTTACCTTCGAGTCCAAGATGTAGTCGTTTTCATTTTTGAAAATTAATTAATTAGTTAATTAATCGTTAATTAATTAACTAATTTTCAAAAATGAAAAACGACTACGTCTTGGACTCGAAGGTAAATTCAATTTTCGAAAATCTTTTCTGACAGATAAACAAAGTAAAAAAAAAAAAAAAAAAAAAAAAAAAAAAAAAAAATTTTTTTTTTTTTTTTTTTTTTTTTTTTTTTTTTTTTTTTTTTAACTTTGTTTATCTGTCAGAAAAGATTTTCGAAAATTGAATTTACCTTCGAGTCCAAGACGTAGTCGTTTTTCATTTTTGAAAATTAAAATTTGGAAATTAATGATTTGTTAATTAACTAATTAATTAATTTTAAAAACTAATTATAGAATTAATTTTAAAAACTAATTATAGAATTAATTTTGAAAACTAATTATAGATTTTTGAAATATTGATAAAATAAATAACAATAACTTTTTAATATTTTCTTTAAATATGTAAAAATTTCTTAAATAAATGTAAAAAAGTAATAAGGTGAATCGGGTTTAAAAGATTATCCATACGAAGAAAATTTTATTTAATTTTTATAAATAACTTTGTATGAGAATGGAAATAAAAATTTATTTATATTTTCCTACATTTTTTTTAAGTGGATCGGACAAGTTCAAAAGGTGAAAAAAAAACAAATGATATTTTATCGCTAGAAAAATAATCTCATGCGAGGTCAATAGGTTTTGAGAAGGAGGCCGGAAAAACATCGCGTGATATTTCGTAAAGGTAAAGTAATTTTTTAAGTGGATCCGACAAGTTCAAAAGGTTAAAAAAAGATATTTTATCACGAGAAAATTAATCTCATGCGAGGTCAATAGGTTTCGAGAAGGAGGTCGAAAAAAAAAACATCTTTGTAACGATTCAAAGTATTTAGGACAGATTGCAAGATGTCTGTCTGCGGGGTAACATTTGTAAAAAAGCAAGGGTCGAGGTCAATAGGTTTCTGATAAGGAAGAAGGAAAAACATCGCGTGTTATTTGGTAACGGTTCAAAAGGACAGATTGCAAGATGATATCTACGGGGTAACATTAGTAAAAGCAAGGGTTTTTGAGTATAAATAGAGGCGTTTTCTCTCATATCGGCAGTCTGCAACTAGTTTGTCCAAGCTTATTTTTCTCAGACACACTTTGCTTTTTTCACGTTGAAACTTTTGTTTGTTGTCGGAAAAACTTTTGTTTTTTTTTTGCTGTTGGAAATTTTTTAGTTGTTTTTTGGGGTTGAAACTTTGTTTTTTGCTGTCGGAAAACTTTTGTTTTTTTTTGGGGTTGAAACTTTGTTTTTTGTTTGCCGTCGGAAAATTTTTTAGTTGATTTTTTTTTTTCTCACGAGTCATGGAAAACTTCATCGATCTGAACGATATTTGTCTCGTCATCGACTTGGACGGGTTTTTCATCAAAGGTAAAAACAAAAAAGCATCTTTTTACCCGAGAGAGTTGGGCTACGCGGGGATAACGAAACCTCGCGTGGATTGCGTCCGATTTCATTTGAATCATCTCGTACCCGAGATAAAAGAAAACGATTGGCGAACAAACGATTGGAAAACCGTGAGATATTGTTCGCATAACGTTCACGGACTCTCTTTGAGGGCGCAGTATTGCGAAGATGTGAGAAATTTGCACACGTTGGGACCTTTAATGGAAAACTTGTATAAAAATTACAAAACGGACGAGAAAACCGTAGTGGCGTACAAGGGTGGCGAAGAAGAGAGAAATTTATTAGAAAAACTCGGCATACCGTCGGTCAACTTGGAAAATTTCGACTGTCCGAAGTTCGACGACCTGCCGATGCCCGACGTACGAGACTGCGGGTATCACAACAAATTTAAAAATACTACGAAAAGATGCCATTGCAGCATGCAAGAGTGTGCCGCCTTCGCCAATTGGATCACAGAAGAAATTAAAAAAAATTCTTAATAGAAAAAAATTGTTTTTTAATGGCTCTATAGCTATTGAAAAAAGTAAAAAATATTCTATTAAGAGTGAAAAAATGGGGTCGGACGAGATATTGTTAGCCAAAAAAAAAAATTCGGCTAACAAATATCTCGTCCGACCCCATTTTTTTGCGTCGAACGATGAACCAATATTGAAACTAGTTTTAAAATAAATCTTTAAAAAAAATTATTGATTTTTTTTTCATATTGAGATAAATACTTGGAATTTTTTTTAAAAAGTAAATTTAATAATTTGTTATTTTTTAAAGTCTTTTCTTAATAAAATAATTTTTTTATAGTTAAAAGCTATAAAAGTAAATTTATTAAGAGTAAAAAAAATGGGGTTGGATAATGTATTGTTAACAATACATTGTCCGACCCCATTTTTTTACGTTTAATTTTTTACCAATATTGGAAAAACATATTTTTTCACTTGAAATTTCCATTTAAAAAAAAATAAATCTTTATCTATAAAATAAATAGAAATTAAAAATTCTTGCATTGAGTAAATAATTTGTATTTTTTAAATTATAAATATTTACTGTGGTCCATTTTAGAATGACAACGCAAAAAATATATTAAGTAACTTTCTATTTTTCAGAATCATCCCGAAAAATTTTTAAATTATAAATATTTACTGTGGTCCATTTTAGAATGACAATGCAAAAAATAATGTAATAAGTAAAATTCCTTTGCATTTCTATTTTTCAGAATCATCTCAAAACTTTTTAAAATTTAAATATTTTACTATTGTCCATTTTAGAATGACAATCTAAAAAATAATGTAATAAGTAAAATTTTATTTGAGTCTTTATTTTTTCGAAATTTCTCCTAAAATATTTTTTATCGATGATTTTAATATTTACTATTGGTCTCAATGATAATTGATTGTTATATTTAAAAACTTTCGATGATTTTAATATTTCATAATTAGTTTTAAAAAATAATTTTAATTTAACCACATTTTTCGAAAATCGGTTGAATTTGCAATAGTCAACATGAAAGCAAAGTCTTCATTTTTGAAAATGATAATCCTATCTGTATTATAAATATATTTATTTTCAACATCATCATGAAAAAAAAAAAAAAAAAAAAAAATTTTTTTTTTTTTTTTTTTTTTTTTTTTTTTTTTTACATTTAAAGATTTTATAAGATAAATTCATTTAAAAAAATATATATTTATGATACTGATCGAGATAAGTTAAATTTTCAAATATGATTTAGACTGTGCATTGATTATTATAAAAAAATTTAACCGAATTTTCAAAATTCCATAATTAGGTTTTAAAAATTAGTATTTTTAAAACCTAATTATGGAATTTTGAAAAGTTATTATGTAAAATTAAAAAAAAATATTGTAATTTAAATTTTTTTAGCTTTTTTATTTAAAAAAACTGTAATTTTAAAAAAATATTAAAATAATATAACTAAAAAGTAATTAAATTGATTATTTTATTATTTTTACACGATAACTTTTAAAATTACATAATTAGTTTTGAAGAATAATCTTATTTTAACTAAAATTTTTGAAAGTCGGTTGAATTTGCAATAGTCAACACAAAAGCTAAATCTTCATTTTTTAAAATGTACTTAATCCGATCTACATCGTAAATATATTTTCTTGGACATCAAACATAATTATTAAAAAAAAAAAAAAAAAAAAAAAAAAAAAAAAAAAATTTTTTTTTTTTTTTTTTTTTTTTTTTTTTTTTTTTTTAATTACTATTATTTTAGAAAATGAAAAAATAAATCAAAAAAACTTTTGATTTGTGTTCGAAGAAAAAATGAAACCGTTTAGAGTTCACGAATCATTAAAGTTTACGATTAGTCAACATTTTCATATTTAGACAATCTTCTTTTAAGTTCAACTATTTCGGCCATCAGCTTACCAATTTCGGTTTCTCTCAAATAATCGATTTTTTTCCATAATTGTTTAATTTCATCTTGAAGCGATCTATTTTCCCCTTGAAGCGAATCGTTTTTCTCTTCCATAGTTTTCAATTTACATTTCAATTCCCTATTTTCTTCTTCGCGGCGCAATTCGTTTTCCACTCGTAAATTCTCATATTTGTTTTTCCATTCCCTGATTTCATTTTCCAATTCGTTGCAACGTTCCACGATCGGTTTCGCACAGTCCAAACACGCTTGCTGTATGGGACAAATTTCCCACCGATCGTCTCCCATCACGCCGGAATTTTGAAAACTTATCGTGTAAAATTTATAAAATACCTTACTTTTCAAAACTCGGTTGAATTTCCGATAAGCAACACAAAAGTTAAGTCTTCATTTTTGAAAATGAACTCAATCCGATCTGCATTGTAAATATATTTACTTCAACATAAAAAAAAAAAAAAAAAAAAAAAAAAAAAAATTTTTTTTTTTTTTTTTTTTTTTTTTTAATCAAATTTTAGAAAATAAAAAATAAATCAAAATCTTTTTCGATTTATACCCCGATTAAAAATTAAACCATTTAGAATCCGCGAATCATTAAAGGTTATGATTAGTCAACATTTTCATATTTAGACAATCTTCTTTTTAGCTCAACGATTTCGGTCTCTCTCAAATATTCGATTTTGTTCCATAACCGTTTAATTTCATCTTGAAGCGAGTCATTTTTAATCCGAAGCGATTTATATTCTTCTTGAAACAAATCTTCCATAGTTTTCAATTTACATTTCAATTCCCTAATTTCTTCTTCGCGGCGCATTTCGGTTTCCGCACGTAAATTTTCCAATTCTTCGCAACGTTCCACGATCGGTTTCGCACAGTCCAAACACGCTTGCTGTCTCGGACAAGTTTTCCACCAATCGTTTTCCACGGCTCGGTAAAACAACGCGTAATCGACGTCTTTTTTTAACTTTCTATATTTCTGTTTTCCCAGTTCTGCAAAATATAATTTTTTCCCATCGTTCAAATGCAAATAGCGATCCGTGATCTCTTTGGAAATTTTGACATTTTCGGTCACCGGCAACACCAAATTCATCTCGATCCCCGGTAAGTTCTTGACTTGAACTTTCCATTTCGAATCTGTCTTTTTCATGGGAACGTAAAATAATTTTTTGGGATCGCAACGGTTATAATTCTGTCCGATCAACTTTAGGACGCCCCCGTCCCACATCGTCGCCAATACCAATCTGTAATCCGAAGGTAATGTTTCCGAGATGCAAAAATGATTTTTTCCACTTTTATGTTTCCTTTTAATTTTTTGTTCGTCGTCGAGAAAAGAAACATCCTCCTCGTCGTAATATTTTTCGTATTTGTCCTTGCGAAAATTAAAATTACATCCGGATTTACGTTGGCTCAGATATCCCATCGCGTTCACCAGATGCATTTCGGATTTGATCCGTTTATAATTCTTACATTTGAATTTGGGATAAGGCTTTATAGCGTGTCTGGGCACGACGACCTTTTTCCACACGCGTCTGAAATCGCGTAGAGAACGCGAAACCACGATCATGTGTCGGTGCTGCCTGAAACGAGCCTCGGACTCTTTTCCGCCGTCGCACCAACAAGAAAAAGGTAATGTTTTGACACTTCCCTCGCCGAAATTATCTTCGTTGTCTTTTTCCGCGGCTCGGACGAAACTTTCGTAAACTACCGCCCGCACCATGACATGCAACCAAACGTGACCTCCTCGAACGTATTTTTGAACGCAAGCGGCGGCCAAATTTAAAGTTTCGTCTTTGAAAGGCACGGATAAGATTTCGTCGCTAAGATCCAAAGGACAAACGGGTTCCGTATAATATTCTTCGATGTCGGATATTTTCTCGTGCCCGAAAAACAAATCTTTTTCGCACATGGGCGTGAAATCGAAAAATTTCAAACTCGTCAATTTTAATTTTTTCGGAATCGCCGATGATGACGAATCCTCTTTTTCAATTTTTCGTTTTGCACCGAGAGCCGAACGCAATTTGAATTTCTTATAACATTCAAACAGATGATCGGCGTTGTCCTTTTTCTCACCTCTCTCCCACTCCCGATCACCGAAACACCAAACGCATTGCGTAAAACGATCCAACTTGTGTTTTTCCATGCAATGGGCTTCGTATTGATTTGAAAATAAAATTTTTCCGCAGTTCGGATGCGGACACGAAAACGAAACCTTATCCCTATGTATTGCATTGGAATAAGGTTTTAAATTTTTGTGAAGAACCATGATGCGAGTTTTTTTAACGAAGATGATATATATTTAATGAAAACCGACAAATTTATAGCAAATTTTCTGACAAAAAAAAAAAAAAAAAAAAAAAAAAAAATCAAAGTTTAAGGGGTTCTCACATAAAGAAACACATATTTTGAATGAAAAACGATAAAGTAATGAGAATAATAATAAATTTAAATGATATCAAACGAAAAATGGATAAAATAATATAAAAAAACGAAAAATGAGTAAAATAAAATTAACAAGGGGTTCTCCCGCTTGTCGATTAAAATTTCATGGGCAACGATCGGTTTTGGCCAGATTTCATTTTCCAAAAATTTCGAAAAAATCAAATCTCCGAGATGCAAGTCAATCATTTAGTTTTCTAAAAATAGTAACAATGACGTCATCACCTTGACGTCAATTTCATAGAAAGAATTGTTTGTCAAGAAATTATGAAGACTTTTAGAAAAACAAACCATTTATATATTTTCTTGAACATCAAACATTAAAAAAAAAAAAAAAAAAAAAAAAAAAAAAAAATTTTTTTTTTTTTTTTTTTTTTTTTTTTTTTTTTTTTTTATCCTTGGTAAATGTTAAACAAAATATATATTGGTCAGCACCAACTATAGAATTTTGAAACTTATTGTATAAAATCAATAAATAAACTACAAACTTTCATTTTTGCACATATTTAAAAAAAATTGTAATTTTTTTACAAATTGAAAAAAAACGACCGAAAAGTAATTAAATGGGTTATTTTATTATTTTTATCTCATGAGTATCGCGATTCCATGATAATTTTTCAAAAATAATTTTATTTTAACATCATTTTTTAAAAGTCGGTAGGATTTGCAAATTACCAAAAATGATTTAGATTGTGTGTTGATTTCAGAAAATTGAACACAATTTCCACAAATGATGTCG
The DNA here is from genome assembly GCA_963930645.1 of Salticus scenicus. Lineage (NCBI taxonomy): Eukaryota > Metazoa > Arthropoda > Arachnida > Araneae > Salticidae > Salticus > Salticus scenicus. The sequence goes on from CAWVNO010001471.1 coordinate 90,989, forward strand.
GAAAAAGTATTTTAATTGTGAAATATTGAAACTCCTTACGTAAAATCGAAAAATTAACCTCAAACATTCATTTTTACACATATTGAAAAAAAATTGTAATTTTTTATGTTAAAAATACAAAGATGAATTTTCTTGAGTATATTCAAAAGTAACAATTATTTTCGGAAGCCATTTTCAAATATAACTTTTTATAATTTGTCTTAAGTGTTAAACCATTTTCAAATATAACTTTTTATAACCTGTCTTAAGTGTTAAAACATTTTCAAATATAACTTTTTATAACCTGTCTTAAGTGTTAAAACATTTTCAAATATAACTTTTTATAACCTGTCTTAAGTGTTAAAACATTTTCAAATATAACTTTTTATAACCTGTCTTAAATATTAAACCATTTTCAAATATAACTTTTTATAACCTGTCTTAAATGTTAAACCATTTTCAAATATAACTTTTTATAACCTGTCTTAAATGTTAAACCATTTTCAAATATAACTTTTTATAACCTGTCTTAAATATTAAACCATTTTCAAATATAACTTTTTATAACCTGTCTTAAATGTTAAAGTTGTTTTATCTTCAAGCTGTCTAAATTTTACTTCGACAGAGTCAGATTAAAGCCGTTTTCAAATATAACATTTTATAACCTGTCTTGAATGTTAAGTTGTTTTATCTTCAAGCTGTCTAAATTTTACTTCGACAGAGTCAGATTAACAATTACTTTCGGAAGCCGTTTTCAAATATAACTTTTTATAACCTGTCTTAAACCTTTTATAACCTGTCTTGAATGTTAAAGTTGTTTTATCTTCGAGCTGTCTAAATTTTACTTCGACAGAGTCAGATTAACAATTACTTTCGGAAGCCGTTTTCAAATATAACTTTTTATAACCTGTCTTGAATGTTAAGTTGTTTTATCTTCAAGCTGTCTAAATTTTACTTCGACAGAGTCAGATTAACAATTACTTTCGGAAGCCGTTTTCAAATATAACTTTTTATAACCTGTCTTAAACTTTTTATAACCTGTCTTGAATGTTAAAGTTGTTTTATCTTCGAGCTGTCTAAATTTTACTTCGACAGAGTCAGATTAACAATTACTTTCGGAAGCCGTTTTCAAATATAATTTTTTATAACCTGTCTTAAACTTTTTATAACCTGTCTTTTTTGCTTTCAAAATGAAAAATCTTCAGAGAATCTGTTTTCGGTCGCGTCCGTTGCCTCGATTTCACATCGTTCGGTATTAGTGTCAAGGGCATCTGTTGCAGAAATCTTTTTTTCCCCCAGCAAATGGATCACCAAAGCTATAATGAAAAATTATTAGAGTTTGATTGTATTTTCATTATTTTTTTACAATACTCTCTCCGTTTCCATCAGGAATGAGACTGGCATTTTCAACAGATTGCGTAAAAAATTGAACTCAATTTCGACAAATGAGGTCAGAAAAGTATTCTGATGGTGAAATATTGAAAACTCGTCGCGTAAAATCAATAAATTAATTGCAAACTTTCATTTTTGCATCTATTGAAAAAAATTGCAATTTTTTTAAAAATTGTAAAAAAAATGAACGAAAAATAATTAAATTGCTTATTTTACTATTTTTATACAATAAGCATCATGATTCCACGATTAATTTTCAAAAATAATTTTATTTTAACATTATTTTTTGAAAGTCAGTAGGATTTTCAAATTTTCAAAATTGATTTGGATTGTGTGTCGATTTCAGAAAACTGAACGGAATTTCGATAAATGAGGTCAGAAAAGTATTCTGATGATGAAATATTGAAATTTATCACGTAAAATCAATAAATTAATTGCAAACTTTCATTTTACACATATTGAAAAAAATTGTAATTTTTTTTAAAATTTGTAAAAAAAACGATCGAAATTTAATTAAATTACTTATTTTACTATTTTTATGCAATAAGCATCACGATTCCACGACTATTTTTCAAAAATATTTTTATTTTAACATCATTTTTTGAAAGTCGGTAGAAATTTCAAATTTTCAAAATTGATTTGGATTGTGTGTCGATTATAGAAAACTGAACGGAATTTCGACAAATGAGGTCAGATAAGTATTCTGATGATGAAATATTGAAACTCGTCGCGTAAAATCAATAAATTAATTGAAATTTTTCATTTTACACATATTGAAAAAATTATAATTTTTTTTTAAATTTGTAAAAAAAAACGATCGAAATTTAATTAAATTACTTATTTTACTATATTTATGCAATAAGCATCATGATTCCACGATTAATTTTCAAAAATAATTTTATTTTAACATCATTTTTTGAAAGTCGGTAGGATTTGCAAATTACCAAAATTGATTTAGATTGTGTGTCGATTATAGAAAACTGAACGGAATTTCGACAAATAAGGTCAGAAAAGTATTCTGATGGTGAAATATTGAGACTCGTCGCGTAAAATCAATAAATTAATTGCAAACTTTCATTTGTGCATCTATTGAAAAAAATTGTAATTTTTTTAAAAATTTGTAAAAAAACGATCGAAATTTAATTAAATTGCTTATTTTACTGTTTTTATACAATAAGCATCATGATTCGATGTTTATTTTTCAAAAATATTTTTATTTTAACATCATTTTTTGAAAGTCGGTCGAATTTGCAATTTTTCAAAAATGATTTAGATTGTGGGTCGATTATAGAAAACTGAACGGAATTTCGATAAATGAGGTCAGAAAAGTATTCTGATGGTGAAATATTGAGACTCGTCGCGTAAAATCAATAAATTAATTGCAAACTTTCATTTGTGCATCTATTGAAAAAAATTGTAATTTTTTTAAAAATTTGTAAAAAAACGATCGAAATTTAATTAAATTGCTTATTTTACTGTTTTTATACAATAAGCATCATGATTCGATGTTTATTTTTCAAAAATATTTTTATTTTAACATCATTTTTTGAAAGTCGGTCGAATTTGCAATTTTTCAAAAATGATTTAGATTGTGGGTCGATTATAGAAAACTGAACGGAATTTCGATAAATGAGGTCAGAAAAGTATTCTGATGGTGAAATATTGAGACTCGTCGCGTAAAATCAATAAATTAATTGCAAACTTTCATTTTACACATATTGAAAAAAAATTGTAATTTTTTTAAAATTTGTAAAATAATGATCGAAATTTAATTAAATTGCTTATTTTACTATTTTTATACAATAAGCATCACGATTCTATGATTAGTTTTCAAAAAAAATTTTATTTTAACATCATTTTTTGAAAGTTGGTTAAATTTGCAATTTTTCAAAAATGATTTAGATTGTGGGTCGATTATAGAAAACTGAACGGAATTTCGATAAATGAGGTCAGAAAAGTATTCTGATGGTGAAATATTGAAACTCGTCGCGTAAAATCAATAAATTAATTGCAAACTTTCATTTTACACATGTTGAAAAAAATTGTAATTTTTTTTAAAATTTGTAAAAAAAACGATCGAAATTTAATTAAATTGCTTATTTTACTATTTTTATACAATAATCATCACGATTCCACGATTATTTTTCAAAAATATTTTTATTTTAACATCATTTTTTGAAAGTCGGTAGGATTTTCAAATTTTCAAAATTGATTTAGATTGTGTGTCGATTTCAGAAAACTGAACGGAATTTCGACAAATGTGATCAGAAAAGTATTTTAATTGTAAAATATTGAAACTCGTCGCATAAATTTTCATTTTTACATCTATTGAAAAAAATTGTAATTTTTTTAAAATTTATAAAAAAAAACGATCGAAATTTAATTAAATGGCTTATTTTACTGTTTTTATGCAATAAGCATCACGATTCGATGTTTAATTTTTAAAAATAGTTTTATTTTAACATCATTTTTTGAAAGTCGGTAGGATTTGCAATTTTCCAAAAATGATTTAGATTGTGGGTCGATTATAGAAAACTGAACGGAATTTCTACAAATGAGGTCAGAAAAGTATTTTAATGGTGAAATATTGAAACTCGTCGAGTAAAATCAATAAATTAATTGCAAACTTTCATTTTACACATATTGAAAAAATTTGTAAAAAAAACAATCGAAAATTAATTAAATTGCTTATTTTACTATTTTTATGCAATAAGCATCATGATTCCACGATTATTTTTTAAAAATATTTTTATTTTAACATCATTTTTTGAAAATTGGTCGAATTTGCAAATTACCAAAAATGATTTAGATTGTGTGTCGATTATAGAAAACTGAACGGAATTTCGACAAATGAGGTCAGAAAAGTATTCTGATGATGAAATATTGAAACTCGTCGCGTAAAATCAATAAATTAATTGCAAACTTTCATTTGTGCATCTATTGAAAAAAATTGTAATTTTTTTAAAATTTATAAAAAAAACGATCGAAAAGTAATTAAATGGCTTATTTTACTATTATTATGCAATAAGCATCACGATTCCACAATTATTTTTCAAAAATAATTTTATTTTAACATCATTTTTTGAAAGTCGGTAGTATTTGCAACAGTCAATCCAAAAACTAAATTTTCATTTTTGAAAATATTTTAACCCAATTTACATCATAAATATATTTTCTTAAACATCAAACGTAAAAAAAAAAAAAAAAAAAATTTTTTTTTTTTTTTTTTTTTTTTTTTTTTTTAATAAGATAATTTCATTTAATAAAATATATATTTATGATATTGATAAGACAAGTTAAATTTTCAAAATGACTTAGACTGTGCGTCGATTATAGGAAAATTTAGATTTTCGGAAAAATAATGTAAAAATAGTATTTTTTGAAATTTAATTAAGGTATTTATTTTTTACTACGATAATTCTAATATTTTAATGCTTGTATGCTGGGTGGTGGGGATCTCGACGGAGATCTAGATCTCGATCGAGACCTCGACCGATCTCTGTAAAAATCCGAATCGTTGAGGCCGGTGTAATCCAAATCGGAATAATAGAGTTCGGAGTCTGAATAATCGAGGTCGTGTAATCGCTCAAACTCTTCTAAATGTTTCAGACTCATCATCTTTCCGATATCTTTTCTAGTAAACCGTTTTTTACAAGACGGACAAGGCGGTAAAATGGATACGTTTGGGTTTTTATTCTTAGAATCTTTATCGGAAGCCTTTCTTTTCGAAGCGTTCCGTTTTCGTTGATTATATAATCGATTGGCGCATTTCGAATGGAAACGATGTCTGCATTCGGCAGTAAATAAATTTCCTTTCTTACCCCGACAAACCGTACATTTATATTTCATACTTTTTTTTTAAAACTGCGACGTCTAGATTGGGAAGGAGATTTTTTAAAACCCTATCGCTATCGGAACCCGGCGAGTCGAGTTCCCGTCATACGACTTATTCTTCGGACATCATTTCTGGTGAAGTACCTATTACGGGTTGGACATTGAGGCAAAGATAGATTTTTTTTGGAATTTTTCTTAAGAGTTGATCGTTTTATTTTTAAAAATATTATAAATAAAATAACTTAAAAATATTTTATTATTTTTACCCTATAAATTTCAAAGTTCCACGATAACTTTTCAAAAATAATTTTATTTCGTCCATTGCTTTCGAAAGTAGGTTGAATTTGCAGCAATCAACACAAAAGCTAAATCTTTAGTTTTGAAAATTTACTCAATCCGATCAGCATTATAAATATATTTTCTTGAACATCAAACATTAAAAAAAAAAAAAAAAAAAAAAAAAAAAAATTTTTTTTTTTTTTTTTTTTTTTTTTTTTTTTTTAAGGATTTAGATTATTTAAGAATCTTTTCGATTCGGTCCAAGATGTAGATGTTTTCATTTTTTGAAATTAATTAATTACTAATTAATTAGTTATTAATTAGTGATTAATTTTTAAAAATGAAAACATCTACATCTCGGACCGAATCGAAAAGAATCTTTTATAATCTTAAATCCTAAAAAAAAAAAAAAAAAAAAAAAAAAAAAAAAAATTTTTTTTTTTTTTTTTTTTTTTTTTTTTTTTTAGGATTTAAGATTATAAAAGATTCTTTTCATTTTGATCCGAGATGTAGATGTTTTCATTTTTGAAAATTAATTAATTATTAATTACGAATTAATCACTAATTAATTAATTAATTAGTGATTAATTTTCAAAAATGAAAACATCTACATCTCGGACCGAATCGAAAAGAATCTTTTATAATCTCAAATCCTTAAAAAAAAAAAAAAAAAAAAAAAAAAAAAAAAAAAAATTTTTTTTTTTTTTTTTTTTTTTTTTTTCTTTAAAGATTTAAGATTATAAAAGATTCTTTTCAATTCGGTCCGAGAAGTAGATGTTTTCATTTTTTAAAATTAATTAATTATTAATTAACTATTAATTAATAATTAATTAATAATTAATTAATTTTCAAAAAATGAAAACATCTACATAAAAAAAAAAAAAAAAAAAAAAAAAAAAAAAAAAAATTTTTTTTTTTTTTTTTTTTTTTTTTTAAGATATAAAATATATATAAGACAAATTCATTTAAAAAAATATTTAATTTATAAAAAAGATATATAAAAATACATAAATAATTAAAATGGTATTTTTTTTCATCTTTCAAAAAATTATTTATATAGTCATAGTCGTCTCGAAATGAATGCACGACATTTTTTCATCTTCTTCCAAAAAATTATTTATATAATCATAATCTTCTTCAAATGGATGCAAATATAAAATATAATTGTCATTGTTTTCGTTTGACGCTTCGTTAGGTGAAACATTTTCTTCTTTCATTTTCGAAATATACTTAGTCTCATCGTCATCGATTTTAGGAATTTTATAATTTTTTAACCATCGTCTATCGGTTTCGGCACGTCGATTTATTTTTTTGTTTGACGATTTATGTTCACCGGAGAAAAATTTTTCTTTTTTCAAAGTCTGAGGTTTCTTTTGAATTGTTTCCAATTTTATATTTTCGACAATTTTCTTTTTCGCGTCTTTTTCACCCAATCGATTCATTTTTCTCTTTGATGATTTAGATTCCCTCGTAGAAAGATTTTCTTTTTTCGTTTCCGATACAAGTTTAGTTTTTACACATTCGACGGGTTCCTTTTTAATCTTTTCCGATTTAATACATTCGGCAGGTTCCGTCTTAATCTTTTCCAATTTCGTACATTCGACGGGTTCCTTTTTAATCTTTTCTGATTTAATACATTCGGCGGGTTCCTTCTTAATGTTTTTCAATTTAATACATTCGGCAGGTTCTTTTTTCACGATCGGTTGCGGAGAAGGCAATTTTTTCAAATGTTTTTGTTTCGCCGCTTTCCATAATTCGACCGACGGTGCGATAAACGGTTCGTTTTTCATTTTTTTAGACTCTTCGACGACAGTCAGAGGCTTTATCATTTTTCTTTTTTCGGCTTTCTTTTTTTTCTCGATTTTTGAAACTCGAGCACAGAGAACAGAAGATTTTTCATTTTTGGATTCTTTCGAAGTCGTCAGAGAGGATTTCGAACGATCGCGACATTCTTCTTTTGAATCGGAAGGGTCGCTTTTCGATGACAGAGACGACTTTGAAAAAATTTTCTTTTCATCCGTAGATTCGGGATCGGCAGAATTTTCGACCGTTTTTTCATCTTTGAAAGTCGAAACATTTTTTTTTTCTTTTACATTTTCCAAAATTAAACTCTTTTTTTCTTCATTTTTGACATTTTCCAAAATTAAACTATTTTTTTCTTCATTCCGTATATTTTCGGAGATTAAAGTATTTTTTTCTTCATTTTTTACATTTTCCAAAATTAAACTATTTTTTTCTTCATTCTGTATATTTTCGGAGATTGTTTCTTCGTACTTTACATTTTCCAAGATTAAACTCGAAGGGGGTGTTTCGACGAGAGGAGATGAAAAATCCATGTTTTCTTCATCTTGCTGAAACGGGGTAGCCGCATAATCAAATTCCAAATAATAATACGGGGAAAGTGGTGCTCTCGGCGTCGATGGTTCGTAATTATAATCGACTCTTTCGACTTTGGGAGTTTCTAAAGAAATATATTCTTGATCGACCATCGCGAGAAAGACTCGCAAACAAAGTGAAACGACTGTGAAATGCGAACCCCCTTATATATAGGTTGGGAAAAATAATCTTATCTCGAAAATATTTTAAGAATCGTGTCAAAAGTTCAAACGAGTCGCGAGGTCAGCTTTTTCTCACACCCTAAAAGAATGTTCTGGAAGGAAAAAAAACCGACGCGTGATAGATCGAGGTCACATCTTATCGCGTGTGTCGAAAATAACCATTTCAAAACGAGTCACGAAGTCATTTCTCACATCCTAAAAGAATGTTCTAGAAGGAAAAAACGACCTCGAGGTTATCTTATCGCGCATTTCAAAATCACGCGTTTCATAACATGTCGTTCTAAAGGTCATTCTCGAATCGTATAAATAGGGTGGAATTTTTCGACTCGATTTCATACTGCTCGTTGCTACCGTCGGTGTCGCCTATTACTTTTTTTTTCAGTCGATAGCAGCCTAGAAAAAAAAACTTTGTTTTTTTTTTCATAATGTCTTCGAATTTTCGACTTGAATTTCTCAACAAAACTAAATCCTCTTCGAATTTTCAACCGGGTCATGTCTTTCCCAAAACCGAAATATTTCCAAATTTTCTATCTTCGAATGTACGAAAAATAACTTATCCCGAAAAAAATTTTAAATATATCTTGAATAAATTCACCGTTCACGTATTCGTTTTATTTATGAACATTGACCACGTGATCAGCTTCAGTAAACGCTCCATGAATGAAAGATTCATGCAGAACGTCATTCAAATCGGCAAAGAATGTCAAACTTTTCGAGAATTTTTTCCAGAATGCATCAATTGGACGCAAATCATCAGGAGATATAAAATTCCTCCCACGAATTCCTCGAGGATCAACGCGGACACTCGACTCGGTTTTTATTTCAAAAATTGTTTTCTGGTGAAAGCTTATTTCACTTTCGGACAACGGACGGTCGAAAAAGACACTTGTCACATCCTACAAGTTTTGAACGTTCCTTTGTTGTTTTACCTCAACGAATCTCCGAAATTGAGTAAAAAAGATAAACTTTTTCCAGTCGATTCCATATTGGAGTACGATCGACTCATCTTGTCTCCCAATACCTGTTTTGAAATCCCGGCCGGTACCACGTATGTTCTTTTCACGACGCAAAAATGTTTTTTCAGTTTAGACGTTGTGAGAAAGGGTACGAAATTACCTTTCGATTGCGTGAATCCTTTGGAGGCTCGAGTGAGAAAATTAGAAAGACTTTGCGATTTGCCACCCATGACGCCTCACATAAGCGAAGAAAATCAAAATATCGATAATTGTAACATGCCCGAAGCGAAACGGCCACGAACGGAAGATGACATTCCTCGAGAATTATTGCACGAAACTCATCCCGAATATTTCATGTCTCCGGAAGAAAATACCAACGCATCGGTGCCGCAAACACAACTGACATTTTATTTGGTACCTTCTCAACCGACATTGCCTTCTGTTCGACCGGAAGAAACGCTCCAAGCTCCACCACCTGAAAGACATTTCCCACTGCCTATATTGAATCGCGAAATCATCGTGAGTTCGCCCGATTTTGTAAAATATTATGAGAAATTAAAAAACCATACGTATTTTCAAAATCCGCCGTGGAAACTATTACCCGATGATTTTATTTCACCCGAACGGAATGATATTCGACCTTTGGATTTGAGTGTCCGATCCATGGAAGACGAATCGGCACCTCGATTGCAAAATGAAAATTTATCCGTTTCTTCCATAGAAGAATCGTCGCCGCGACGAGATCTTTCTCAAGATGAAAATTTTTCGCTCTCTTCTGCACGACCGTCTCCCGAATCGTCTCAAAATAATGTATCGGAAGAGAAAAAATTCTATAATGACGTCGATGAAATTATATATAGTCAGCAAAAGACAGAGTTGGAAAATGAGTATCGCAATAACGAAATGATATATGATCGGCAAATTACAGAGTTTGAAAACGAGTACGGTAATAACGACTATATATATAATCGGCAAAGCACATATTTGGAAAATCAGTTGATAAATATATGCGAGAAAATAGAAAATGGCTCGGGTCATCAAACGGCAGAATTGGAAAATAATTTAAACGATTTCGAACTAATTTTTTAATTTTTTTTTTTTTTTTTTTTTTTTTAAATTAAAAATATAAATTAGGTAAATGGTAATTTGGTTCATGTATCGATTTTTCTAACATTTGATGCCATTTAAAATTTAAAAATATAAAGTTTTTTGAACTACAATACAAAATTGTCAAAAATTTAAAATTTAATTATATTTAAATATATTTGATTTTTTTTACATATTGTAAGATGTTTTATCAAAATTATTTTTTTAAATTTAAAATAGAAGAATCTTTAAAAATAAAATAAAATTTTCTTTTGAGTTTGATTTTTTTTTAAAAGTTATTTCAATTTAGCGAATACTTTATAATTTCAATATCCATAAAAAAATCATAAAATTTAAAAAGATTTCGTGTTAAAGATTTAAAATTAACAATTTTGTTATTTTAAATTATTTGATGTAACATTTAAACCGATAATTTTATCACGACATGATAAAAATACTCAAATAGATGAAAAACAAACCACTTGAAAAAGTTCATGGGAAATTCTAGAAAAATTATAAAAAGAAATATTTATCTTATCGCGATTTGATAATATATTCGAGTAGGTCGAAAAACAAACCACTTCAAAAAGTTTATCGAAATTCTAGAAGTTAAAAATAATATTATCTTATCGCGCCACTTCAAAAAGCTTATGGGAAAAGTCTAGAAGAATTCTTAATGTTTTGTAAGAGACGTCAAAATATTATTTTCTCGCCTTTATCCCGAAAGAATTCTTGACATGAGGTCAAGTGTCTCCTAAAATTTTCAAGATATCTACACGATAAAAATTGTTTTGCTCGGCCTGAATATAAACTTTCCCAGAGAAATTCGAGTGGTTTCTTATCATTCCTTCGAGAAAAAACTCGTTTCTCAACCTGTTTTTTTCCCCGTGGGTCAAGTGCTCGTTGACCTCGTTTTTCCGATATGAAACGGCCGAGCAGTATATATAGAGAGGCTTTTCCGTTTTCTCATTCAGTTTCTTTGCTTTCTCTCCGTAACATCAACACGATGGAGTGCCCGATTTGTCTGGAAATTATCGACGAAGAAAATAAATTTATATTGCGGCGATGTTCTCATGAATATCACAAGTCCTGTTTACGAGAATGCTTTAAATATGTGCACGATAATCGACAGGCGAAATGTTCGATGTGCAGAGAGCCTATTTTCTTCGAAGGGCTCGAAGAAAAGTTGGGACTTCCGCCTCGGACCAGCCATTCCGAGGACGAGGAATATTCCGGAAGTCCCGACTTGCCTCTCAGTTTCATCAGAAGATATTTTCCGAATCGGTTATCTGACGATGCCTCGTCTGCCGCCGCTTCGTCTGCCGCCGCTTCGCCTGCCGATGCCTCACCTGCCGATGCCTCACCTGCCGATGCTTCATCCACTGCTGCCTCATCTTTCCATCCCTCATCCACTGCTGTCCATCCCTCATCCACTGCTGCCTCATCTTTCCATCCATCAACTTCTCATCAACAAGAGACTTTCACATCTTCCCATGCCTCAACCTCAACTTCCCGTGCATCGACTTCCCATCGACATAATTTGCCTCCGAGACGAAGAAATGTAAGTTACAATAATTTTTCAAAAGTTAAAAAATTATCTCTAAAAGTTAAAAAAAATTTGGAAAAATCTTTGGTTAATTTCAATAGTTCAGGACAAGATATTGAAAAAATGATGAGATTATCTTCTTCTTTTGTTTTAACTTATAAACTAGATAAATTATATGAGAGTTACCAACGCTTACAAAATGAGCAATCTAAATTTTTAAGAGAATTTGTAGAAAATATTGACTTGTAAAAACTTAATTTTTTACAAGTCAATATTTTCTATAAATCATAAATATATCCGAGTTAAATTTATTAAATTTTTATACCATTGATTCGCGAAATAATTAAATTTCTTTATTTTTTTTTATTATAAATATATTCAAGTTAAGTTCTTAATTTTATTTAATTGTAATTATAATTTAATATTATATAAGTAGCCAGACTTACATTTCTTCTTCTTTTCAAAAAAAATTGCATCTCATGTGTTATATATTGTAAATATTATTTATTTTGTACATAAAAATTTCATCACATGTATATATATTGTAAATATTATTTATTTTGTACATAAAAATTTCATCACATGTGTATATAAACTGTAAAATTTTGTAAATAAATTTTTTTATTGTTACTATATTTTTGTTTGTTTTTCTTCTTGTATTTTTAAAGTCTTTTAATATATCTTAATAACAATTTTTTATAGCTTGAAGCTATAAAAGTAAAGTTATTAAAAGTAAAAAAATGGGGTCGGACAAGGTATTGTTAGCCATTCGGTTAACAATACCTTGTCCGGCCCCATTTTTTTACGTTAAATTTTTTACCAATATTGAAAAAAAAATGTTTTTTCACTTGAAACTTTTCATTTAAAAAAATAAATCTTTATCCATAAAAATCTAGAATTAAAAATTTAAAAAAAATTCTTATATTGAGTAAATAATTTAACATTTTATGATATCATATTTTTAAAATCATCTCGAAAATTTTTGAATTATATATATTTATTATGATCCATTTTAGAATGACACTATAAAAAATATAAGTATTTTTATTTTTCAGAATCATCCCGAAAAATTTTTAAATTATAAATATTTACTATTGTCCATTTCAGAATGGCGATATAAAAAATAATGTATTAAGTAAAAATCTATTTGTCCAAATCATCCCGTAAATTTTTTAATTACATATATTTACTATTGTCCATTTCAGAATGGCAATATAAAAAATAATATATTAAGTAAAATCCTTTGCATTTCTATTTGTCCGAAAAATTTTTTAATTATATATATTTACTATTGTCCATTTCAGAATGGCAATATAAAAAATAATGTATTAAGTAAAAATCTATTTGTCTAAATCATCAAATCATCTCGTAAATTTTTTAATTATATATATTTACTATTGTCCATTTCAGAATGGCAATATAAAAAATAATATATTAAGTAAAATCCTTTGCATTTCTATTTATCCGAATCATCTCAAAAAATTTTTAATTACATATATTTACTATTGTCCATTTCAGAATGGCAATATAAAAAATAATGTATTAAGTAAAAATCTTTTCCATTTCTATTTGTCCGAGTCATCTCAAAAAAATTTTAATTATATATATTTACTATTGTCCATTTCAGAATGGCAATATAAAAAATAATGTATTAAGTAAAAATCTATTTGTCTAAATCATCAAATCATCTCGTAAATTTTTTAATTATATATATTTACTATTGTCCATTTCAGAATGGCAATATAAAAAATAATATATTAAGTAAAATCCTTTGCATTTCTATTTATCCGAATCATCTCAAAAAATTTTTAATTATATATATTTACTATTGTCCATTTCAGAATGGCAATATAAAAAATAATGTATTAAGTAAAAATCTTTTCCATTTCTATTTGTCCGAGTCATCTCAAAAAAATTTTAATTATATATATTTACTATTGTCCATTTCAGAATGGCAATATAAAAAATTAATGTATTAAGTAAAATCCTTTGCATTTCTATTTGTCCGAATCATCTCAAAAAAATTAAAAAATAATGTATTAAGTAAAAATCTTTTGCATTTCTATTTGTCCGAGTCATCTCAAAAAAATTTTAATTATATATATTTACTATTGTCCATTTCAGAATGGCAATATAAAAAATAATGTATTAAGTAAAATCCTTTGCATTTCTATTTGTCCGGTTTCCTGGTGAACTCGCAAATTTTTCAGCAGCCTCGATCGTCAAATATTTTATTATAAATCTTTAATATGCTTAAACTTACGATTGTTATCGCTAAATTAGGATATTGTTCTCGAAATGTCTAAAAACATTTTAGCGTTTCCCGGTGAACTCGCAAATTTTTCAGCAAGCCTCGATCGTCAAATATTTTGTCGTATATAAGTTCATTGTTTGGTCCGTGGACAGATAACTCAAAAAAATTTTAATTATATATATTTACTATTGTATTTTCAAAACAATGGTCCGTTTTAGAATGATTTTTCCTGTGAAAATCTTTCCTCATCAGGTTTGAAAATTATTTTTTTAAATATTTTTTTTAAATATTTTTTATTAAATATATAATTGTTTCTATTTTTGAAAATTATTGATTAATTGATTAATTGTTAATTAATTTTCAAAATGAAAACTACATTTTTGACTCGAATGAAATTTGTTTTTTTAAATCTTTTATAATTATTTATTTTTATTTTTATATATTATTTATAATTTCAATATTGATAAAATAAATAGAATTTTCAAAAAATTAAAAATTCTTACTTTGAGTTTTCGAAAATTAACACACAGTCTAAGTTATCATTTCTAAATATATTTATCTGAAACTATCAATATCGTAAATATATATTTCCTTCAAAAATTAAAAAAAAAAAAAAAAAAAAAAAAAAAAAAAAAAAAAAAAATTTTTTTTTTTTTTTTTTTTTTTTTTTTTTTTTTTTTTTTTTAATTTTGGTTAGAAATTATTTTTAAAAATTAATTTATTATTTCGAGTCCAAGATTTAATCATATTTATTTTTGCAAACTAATTAATTATTAATTAATAAATAAATAATATTTTTCTATGATTCATTTTAAAATAATTTAATTATAAAAAATATTTTAATGATTATAAAAAATTGTTTAATTATATTATTTTCTATAGTTCATTTTAAAATGACGACTCATTAAAAGTCTAAGATGTGGTGAAATTTGAAATATCGAGATGTTATCTCAAATATAAAAATTCTAATTACATATTGTATTTTCTAAGTTATATTTTTCCATGTCAATATAAATATATGACAAAGAAAAGTGTTCAGTGAAATATTTCAAAACGTTTTTACTGGTGATAATCATAGACTTATGACCTGATAGTCATAGATTTTCCACCTGAAGATGAAAAGTTTTCACCTGATGAGCAATTTTTCAAAAAATGAATTAGAAAACTTAGTTGATCTTCTGTGATAATCATAGACTTATGACCTGATATTCATAGATTTTCCACCTTTCACCTGATGAGCAATTTTTCAAAAAATGAATTAGAAAACTTAGTTGATCTTCTGTGATAATCATAGACTTATGACCTGATAGTCATAGATTTTCCACCTGAAGATGAAAAGTTTTCACCTGATGAGCAATTTTTCAAAAAATGAATTAGAAAACTTAGTTGATCTTCTGTGATAATCATAGACTTATGACCTGATATTCATAGATTTTCCACCTTTCACCTGATGAGCAATTTTTCAAAAAATGAATTAGAAAACTTAGTTGATCTTCTGTGATAATCATAGACTTATGACCTGATAGTCATAGATTTTCCACCTGAAGATGAAAAGTTTTCACCTGATGAGCAATTTTTCAAAAAATGAATTAGAAAACTTAGTTGATCTTCTGTGATAATCATAGACTTATGACCTGATATTCATAGATTTTCCACCTTTCACCTGATGAGCAATTTTTCAAAAAATGAATTAGAAAACTTAGTTGATCTTCTGTGATAATCATAGACTTATGACCTGATAGTCATAGATTTTCCACCTGAAGATGAAAAGTTTTCACCTGATGAGCAATTTTTCAAAAAAAAAATTAGAAAACTTAGTTGATCCTCTGAAAGAACAAATGAAAATACATCGCTGAATTATTTATAACGAACCGATATCTATATTGCCAAGAAAATACCGTCCGCATTCTATTTATCCGATTCATAACTGAGTAAAAGAACCGGATCAATGTCTATGTTTAATGCATCATCTATATTGCCAAGAAAATACCAAAGGACAGATAATTCATGTTATGTAATATTTTGTCGATAAAAATTATTCGAAACTTTGTAAGTTTTTACAAGAGTAGAAAATTTCATATTCTTAGCCGGATCAATGTCTATGTTTAATGCATCATCTATATTGCCAAGAAAATACCAAAGGACAGATAATTCATGTTATGTAATATTTTGTCGATAAAAATTATTCGAAACTTTGTAAGTTTTTACAAGAGTAGAAAATTTCATATTCTTAGCCGGATCAATGTCTATGTTTAATGCATCGTCCATATTGCCAAGAAAATACTAAAATTAAAATACTACGATGTTATGTAATATTTTGTCGATAAAAATTATTCGAAACTTTGTAAGTTTTTACAAGAGTAGAAAATTTTATATTCTGAGCCGGATCAATGTCTATGTTTAATGCATCATCTATATTGCCAAGAAAATACCAAAGGACAGATAATTAATGTTATGTAATATTTTGTCGATAAAAATTATTCAAAACTTTGTAAGTTTTTACAAGAGTAGAAAATTTCATATTCTGAGCCGGATCAATGTCTATGTTTAATGCATCGTCTATATTGCCAAGAAAATACCAAAATTAAAATACTACAACAAATATGAACAGGAAAAATATTTCCCTTCCCACGAAATAATAAATATGTCATTTCAGATGAAATATATATTGTTGCAGAATTTCCTAGTCCTTTTAATAGATTTTAATAAAAAATCTTTCAAATATCGATTTTTTGCCGATTCATACAATCAATGTACGATCGATGGAAAAATTATTGTTGCAGAATAATAATATTATTAATTAATAATTATTATTACCAATTAATTATTTATCTCATTATTTTTTCAAATTTATAAAACCAATATTGTTTTTTTTTATAATTTTAATAAATTATAATCCGGGACTCGAACCCAGAACTTCAACTATAATTTTTTATAGGGGGTCGAGTGCTTTAATAATTTTTCCGTCGACTGTCAGAGAAGGCTTTGCTACCACAAAATAATACATACACCTGAATTTACGGTACCTAGCAATACTTTTCATTTTAACATTAAGTGTCCCAAATAATTTTGGATTACGAAAATGGAAAATATTTTGCAAGATAAAGCCGATTTTTTAACTGCGAGCTTTAAAACTAAAGCGTAAATCGACTCTGTGAAAACTCTAAACTTGGGAAGAGGACTTTTCTATATAACGGCGTTCAGGGGTTCACTAGTCGGCCACACCCATACTGCAACAATTTATATTTTTTCGCGACAATGGAAAATCCGTTTTATTTTAGAAATATAAATTTATATCTTTTTTCTAAATCATAACCTTTAAAATTTTTCAGTAAGAATGATTCATCAAACACCGAGGCCAATCAAAACGATAAGACTATTTTCAAATTGTTATAATAATTGTTTTCACTTTTCATAAACATAATTGTTTAAAGCGAAAGAAAAATATTTTTTATAACATGTCGGAGGAAGTCTAAACATTTATATAATTATATAAATGATTTAAAAAAAAAAAAAAAAAAAAAAAAAAAAAAAAAAAAAAAAATTTTTTTTTTTTTTTTTTTTTTTTTTTTTTTTTTCCCTCAGAAAACATTTTCGAAAATTGAAATTTCCTTCGAGTCCAAGATGCAATCGTTTTCATTTTTTAAGAATAATTAATTAATCGATGATTGGTTAATTAACAAATTAATTAATTTTTAAAAATGAAAACAACTACATCTTAAACTCGAAGAAAAATTCAATTATCGAAAATCTTTTCTAAAAGAAAAAAAAAAAAAAAAAAAAAAAAATTTTTTTTTTTTTTTTTTTTTTTTTTAATTTATTTATCAGTCAGAAAAGATTTTCGAAAATTTTAAAAATTAATTAATTTATTAATCGATTGCATTTTCTTTTTCTAAACTATTATTTGTATTTTTCAAACTTGCATTTTCTTTTTCTAAACTATTATTTGTATTTTTCAAACATGCATTTTCTTTTTCTAAATTATTATTTACCTTTTTTAAATTGGACATTTCAGTCATTAAATTTTCGACTTGTCCTTTTAAATTTTCAATATCGGATTCTAGTTTCCAATTTCTTTCTACGATAGGTCTGGCAATTCTTAAAATTGTCTGGTCGCGCGGTCTCGGCGTCCACATTTCATCTTGTACGATTTCGTAAAAACAATTACCTCTCTCAGCCTGTTTCTTTAACCGAACCTCATCGTCATCGTTTACAATTTCAGAACACGTTTCGAAATATAATTTTCGGTTATTCATTAAATAACAAAAATGATCAGTTTTCTTTTCTGTAGGTATGAATTCCTTATCTAACGGTAAAACCAATCCGCCGGGAAGATTATAAAAATCTCCAATCCTTTGCTGATAAGTCTGACCTTTACGAATCAAAGGACTTGTCACCAACTGATCCGGTGAAATATTTTGAAAAATATCCTGATGCATTTGTTCGACGATACCACCGTCCCATTGTAAAGCCAGAGGTAGTCGAAAATCGATCGGCAATGTCTCAAAAATATAAAAATGTTTCATTTCTAAAGGACCCTTTCTATTTTTCTTACCATTTTCCGTAAAATTACAACGCGTTTGCCTCATACTCAAAGAACCCAACGTATTGACAAAGTGCATGGGCCCCTCGAATCGTTTTATCCTTTTCGACATGAAATTTCTATAAGGTTCATCTTTGGGTTTCACTTTAGGCCAAATATTTTTTTCGAAATAACCTTTCGGCGAAGAGACGACGATCATGTGTCGATGTTGTCGATGCCAAGGTAAAATATCGTTGCCGCCGTCGCACCAGCAAGAAAAAGGTAAAGTTTTGGCACATTCTTGATTTTCCATAGCTCGAAAAAAACTCTCAAAAGCTACAGCTTTGATCATTACATGAAGCCAATCAGCTTCAAAATCTTTCGTTTCGCAATATTTTCGAACGCAGGTGGCAGCCAAATTTAAATTTGGATCTCTAAAATAGACTACCTTATTCTTTCCGCCCTCGTTGGAATTCATCGGAGAGGAATGTTCGGTAACGACGATTCTTTACACCGAGGACAATCAAAACGATAAGGCTAAACTTGTAAAATAATTATTCAATTTTAATTTGTTTTCAATAACCATAAGTTCAAAGCCAGGAAAAGGAGTTTTTGAAAAAATTCGGTAGGAATAAATATTTATATATAGTTTCAAATATACTTAAAAAAAAAAAAAAAAAAAAAAAAAAAAATTTTTTTTTTTTTTTTTTTTTTTTTTTTTTTTTCAATATTTGTTAGAAAAGATTTTCGAAAGTTGAATTTACCTTCGAGTCCAAGATGTAGTTGTTTTCATTTTTGAAAATGGACTCGAAGAAAAATTCAATTTTCGAAAATCTTTCTGACAAATATATATTAAAAAAAAAAAAAAAAAAAAAAAAAAAAAAAAAAAAATTTTTTTTTTTTTTTTTTTTTTTTTTTTTTTTTTTTTAATTATTTAAGGAAAATAATTATATTGTTTTCAACCTTTCTTCTAGTGTTTTTATATGTTCTTCTAATTTTGCGATATAATCTTCTTGCTCTTGAAATTTTCCTTGAAATTTTTTTATATAATCATCCCGTATTCGTAATTTTTCCTCAAGTTGTTTTATATAATCGTCTTTCTGTCGTAATTTTTCTTCCAAAATTTTAATATGGGTGTTTTGCTCTTGGACTTGATTGATTAATCTTTCATTTTCCGTTCTGAGTCGACTATTTTCCGACTTCAACTCTGCGATTGAATTCTCATACAATTGATATATTTTTGATTGACTGTTTTTATTTTCCTTTTTCAAAGATGCAATTTCCTTTTTCAAATACGCATTTTCATTTTTCAAATATGCGTTTTCAATTTTCAAACACGCATTTTCTTTTTCTAAACCATTATTTGCATTTTTTAAATCGGACATTTCTGTCATTAAATTATTGACTTGTCCTTTTAAAATTTCAATGTCGGATTCCAACTTCCAATTTCTTTCTACGATAGATCTGGCAATTCTTAAAATTGTCTGGTCACGCGGGAAATTTTAGGATTAAGATCACTTTTATGTTTCTTCAAACAATATTTTTCAAAATTTATCAGTAACAGCGATTCTTTACACCGAGGACAATCAAAACGATAAGTCTTTAGTTTCAAACTTGTAAAATAATTATTCCATTTTATTTGTTTTCAATAACCATAAGTTCAAAGCCAGAAAAATGAGTTTTTGAAAATATTCGGCTGGAATTAATATTTATATATAGTTTCAAATATACTTAAAAAAAAAAAAAAAAAAAATAATAATAATAATAATAATAATAATAATAATAATAATATCGGAGAATACATTTTAATTTAAAATATTTTTTAGAACATGTCTGAGGAAAAGTAAACATTATTTATTTATTAAAAAAAAAAAAAAAAAAAAAAAAAAAAACTTTTTTTTTTTTTTTTTTTTTTTTTTAAGGAAAATAATTATAATAATTATATTGTTTTCAACCTTTCTTCTAGTGTTTTTATATGTTCTTCTAATTTTGCGATATAATCTTCTTGCTCTTGAAATTTTCCTTGAAATTTTTTTATATAATCATCCCGTATTCGTAATTTTTCCTCAAGTTGTTTTATATAATCATCTTTCTGTCGTACTTTTTCTTCAAGTTGTCGTAATTTTTCTTCCAAAATTTTAATATGTGTGTTTTGTTCTTGGACTTGATTGATTAATCTTTCATTTTCCGTTCTCAGTCGACAATTTTCCGCCTTCAACTCCGCTATTGAATTCTCATACAATTGATATATTTTTGCTTGACTGTTTTTATTTTCCTTTTTCAAAGATACAATTTCCTTTTTCAAAGATACAATTTCATTTTTCAAATACGCATTTTCATTTTTCAAACATGCATTTTCTTTTTCTAAACCATTATTTGCATTTTTTAAGTTGGACATTTCAGTCATTAAATTATTGACTTGTCCTTTTAAAATTTCAATGTCGGATTCCAATTTCCAATTTCTCTCTACGATCGGTCTGGCAATTCTCAAAATTGTCTGGTCGCGCGGTCTCGGCGTCCACACTTCGTCCCGTACGATTTCGTAAAAACAATTTCCTCCTTCGGCTTGCTTCTTTAACCAAACCTCGTCGTCCAGGTTTACATTTTCAGAATCCATTTCGAAATATAATTTTCGACCCTCCGTCAAATAACAAAAATGATTCGTTTTCTTGTCCGTAGGTACGAATTTCTTATCCAACGGTAAAACCAATCCGCCTCGAAAACCATAAAAATCTCTAATCCTCTGTCGATAAGTCTGACCTTTACGAATCAGGGGACCTTTCACCAACTGATCCGGCGAAATATTTTGGAAAATTTCTTGATACATTTGTTCGAAAATACCCCCGTCCCATTGCAAGGCCAGAGGTAATCGAAAATCGATCGGTAACGTCTCAAAAATATAAAAATGTTTATTTTCCAAAGGACCCTTTTTCATTTTCGTACCGTCTTTCATGAAATTACATCTCGATCGCCTCTTGCTCAAATACCCCAACGTATTGACGAAGTGCATGGGCCCCTCGAATCGTTTTAATTTTTTCGACATGAAATTTTTGTAAGGCTTATCTTTGGGTTTCACGTGAGGCCAAATATTTTTTTCGAAATAACCTTTCGGCGAAGAGACGACGATCATGTGTCGGTGTTGCCGATACCAAGGTAAAACATCTTTGCCGCCGTCGCACCAGCATGAAAAAGGTAAAATGCCGACATCTCCTTCGCCCTCCCATTCTTCATTTTCCATGACTCGAAGAAAACTTTCAAAAGCAACGGCTTTGACCATCACTTGAAACCAATCCGCTCCGAAATCTTTCGTCTCGCAATATTTTCGAACGCAGGTGGCGGCCAGATTTAAATTTTCGTCTCTGAAATAAACGACCTTATTCTTTTCGTCCTCGAAACGCCTGATACAAAAATGTTCGAATGCTGCCTTTGACAAAAGATTACGGATACTTTCATCGTGATTGAAAAGAAATCTCGAAACGCATAAAAAATCAGTGTTTAAAAACTTCAAATTTTCCGTTTCTTGAAAAGAGGATGTCGGTTCATCGGTAAAATTCGTCAATACTGTAGCGGGTTTCGCCACCTGGGAATCAGTTGTCTTTGCAGCTATGAAATTTTTAAAACAAAACAATAAATGATCCGTATGACTAAATTTCTTCTTAGGTTTCCATGTCACAGCTCCCAGACACCACACACAGCAAATTTCAGGATTTAGTTCACGTTTATGTTTTTTCAAACAATGCTTTTCAAAATCTTTCGGTAAGAACGATCCTTTACACCGAGGACAATCGAAACGATGAGACTTTCTTTTCA
Source organism: Salticus scenicus (assembly GCA_963930645.1). Taxonomy (NCBI): domain Eukaryota; kingdom Metazoa; phylum Arthropoda; class Arachnida; order Araneae; family Salticidae; genus Salticus; species Salticus scenicus. The sequence goes on from CAWVNO010001471.1 coordinate 113,205, forward strand.
AATAAGTATAATAATTGTTTAATCTTAATTTGCTATCGGAAACCATAATAGTTTGAAGCCATAAAAAAATATTTGGGAAAAAGAAGTCGGAGACAAAAAATTGCACGTTTTATATATGTTAAACGTATAATAAATTATAATTAAAAAAAAAAAAAAAAAAAAAAAAATTTTTTTTTTTTTTTTTTTTTTTTTTTTTTTTTTTTTTTACTATTTAGATATATGGGCAGAATTCGAAATGTCTAAAAACATTTTAGCGTTTCCTGGTAAACTTGCAAATTTTTCAGCAGAAGAAAAAAAAAAAAAAAAAAAAAAAAAAAAATTTTTTTTTTTTTTTTTTTTTTTTTTTTTTTTTTTTTTTTGTTTAAAACTCACTAGTGCATCGACGGAAAATCATGCAAAATATTCAATTAATAAAACGGAATATCTGATCGGTTATCCGAACGCATTGTAAAATATCCTATAAAAGATGACTCGGTTATCCGTATCATAGGCATTATCCGAACAATTAAAAAATACGCCAAAAGCCGTAAATATATAATGAAAAATCCCAAATATATAACGAAAAAACCTCAAAATTTAACGATATAGTATAAATATTTTCTGTACCATCATCCACTGCACGTCACCATGTAAGCCCAATAATCGGCGACTCTTTCAAGTTTTGGAGAAAAAAGATTTTTGAAAATTTAATTTTCCTTCGATCCAAGATGTAGTTGTTTTCATTTTTGAAAAATTAACTATTAATTAATAGTTAATGAATAGTTAGTGAATAGTTAATTAATAGTTAATTTTTTTTATTATCTACATAAAAAACTTGCATTTTTAGTCTCTAACAAAAATATTTTTTTTAAATATTGTATGATATATAAATAATGACTATTAAACAAATTACAAGTTATATTTTTATTTTAAACCAATATTGGTAATACATCAAATATAAAAAAAATGGGTCGAACAAGGCATCGTTAAAGGTTAAAACGTAAAAAGACAAAAGTCTTTTTTAACCTTTAACGATACCTTGTTCGACCCATTTTTATCATTTATTTATTGTTTTACAAATACAATATTTACAATACAACATTATTATACAATATAGAAATTAAAAAAAATATATGAAAATTTTTACAAAAATCATCATTTTCAAATATTCAATTTTATATTTTACACATCTAAAAATGGTCCTCTATCGAACATATAGGTTTCTTTGACACCATTATCCTTATCCAACAGTCTAAAATTAACTTGTATCTGTTCTGCCCAAATCGATTCCATGGGATACATGTATCTCTCTTCTTTCTGACATTCATCGCAGTTTCCATCGATGCACTCCATAGTAATTCCTCTATTATAATATGAGCGTATCAAAAAATGTTCATCGTAAGGATCATAAAAGTCTTTCAAAATAGTCGTTTCTCCTAAACTGTACTGTTCGGAATCCCAATACATTATTTTCGATTTATGATCGACAGCTAGAGTTTGACGGCCAGTCGTCAAAACATAATATGTTAAACTTTCAAAATTTTCAATGGGTCGATACTTTTCCGGAAATTCATTCTGGAAATACGATATTATGTCCGTCGTTTTCAAATTTTTCGAATACATTTGTTCTACGGGTTTTGTCATATCCCCGATGTTCAAATACGGAAAAGGCAAATAAGTATCGTCCGGATAGTATGGCTTGAAAAATCCAAAATGTCGTATGCATATAGCCATGTTTTTCAAATCCGTGTACACGTAGCACGGTTCGCTGTCTGGGTCGAGATACCATCCGTATTTGACCGTCCGAGTGATTTCTAAAAATTGACTTTCAAACGATGTCCATGCAGATGGATGGAATATCATGTTCTCCAATTCGGATATATGAGATAGTCCGTTAATTTTATCGAAGAACGAAACATATTTTTTCAAAATGTTTATCTTGACATCAAAAGGCAAGTTCAAAAACGGAAACGATTCTGTCATCTCGGTCATGGTCAGGTTCCAACTTTTTCAAAAAAATATCACACACACAAATTTTTTTTTCTTCAAAGTAAAAGAAAAAAATATATTAACTTTTCAACTACACGCAGCAGCATAAAATGAAATACTGAATCGATCTGGGTCTCGTTCTTCCTTTTTATATGATTTAATCTCAAACTAAAACCTATTTTTTTTTCTCGTGTGCAAAAGAGTGATCTGATAACTTTCTGTGAAAAACATGTAACCTTTTAAACTTTTGACTTTTAAAAGGATCTGATAATATGAGATTACGATTTGACCTCAAAAAGAAATAAGATTAGATTTTTATCTTTCTGGGAAAAACATGCAACCTCTTAAACTCGAACCATTTCATCATGACCTGATATAGATTGAGCAATCATTTTTCTCTCAAAGCACTTAAAGATACGAGGAAAACTCAAACCATTTTATCATGACGTTGATAGATTGGGGTTAAGCAATCTTTTTTCTCAAACCACTTAAAGATATCATGTTGATAGATTAGGGTTAAGCAATCTTTTTTTCCTCGAACCACTTAAAGATATGACCTGATTATTTTAAGCGTGAGAAACAGATAATGTATAAAAGAAAAAAATATTTTTTTTAAAGGAATGAGGTCAGATGATTATTTTTTTTTCGTAACCCGATTATCTAAACATAATTTTTTTTTCCTTTTTAATCTTCTATAATGTATTCCATATCTTTCAACTCTTCTCTTACTCGATCGCACATTTCCAACAAACAAGTTTGTTTTTTATTTTGATGATACAAAGCATAGTTTCGTACCTTTGTCCGAAAGTCTTTAACGATTTGAAATAATTGGTGAACGTCACTCTTTTCTTCGTCGTACATGTCCGAATTTATTAAGCCGAAATATTTATCGGTAACCCATAAAATATAAGAAAAACAATATTGAATCCACGATTTGGATAACCTACCCAAATGTAAAGATAAATATTTTGTATATTTTTCCAACAGTTTGAGAGCCAAAGGTATATTTAAATTGTCTAATAAAGCGGCATTTATTTTTTTCTGTAAACGGTCAAACATGAAAAGTTCAGATTCACCCGTGTTTTTCGCTTCACGTAAATATATTTTAATTTTAATTAAATGTTGTATAAACGCATTATAAGATTTTTGAGCCCACATCATTTCTTTTTCGTTAAATTCCATCGGTTTAGCATACGGATGTCTCAAAAACATATATCGGATAGCCAATGGAGAATAACCTTTTGAAATTAAATCATCGATAGTTATAAAATTTTTCAAACTTTTAGACATTTTTTTACCGGCAATTTGCAAATGTCCAGTATATAAACAAAAATGTACCCAAGGGTCCTCATTAAAATAAATGCGACCCAAAGTTATTTCATTTTCATGATGAGGAAACATCAAATCGATTCCTCCCAAATGAATGTCTACGTATTTTCCAAAATATTTAGCGGCTAAAGCAGCACATTCCAAATGCCATCCCGGCATACTATACCGTTCCTTTCCGTCGCTATCGATCCAACGTTTCGATTTCCATAAAACAAAATCTCTCGGATTTTTTTTTCCTTCTTTGAGTTCGAGTTTATTATCCCGATTTTCTAAATTTGGAAAAACGCGTTTTTTTTCCAAACATTTACTGGAATCTAACAAAATATCGTTATCGGAAAAGTATATAAAATCTTTTAAGCCCTTCGATACAAAATCGGACATAAACGAAAGATGTTCGGTAACCCTAGGTGTATAACACGGATACATAATATTTAACTCATTCATGGTTTCAAAAAATATTTTTTCATATTTTTTGGCAATTTCCAAACCTCCTTTTTCGATAATTTTATCATCCAAATCAGTTATATTCATTAGCATGCGTACCGAATAATTCAAATGATGAATGAGAAATCTTTGAAGACAATCCGCAAAAATATAGGTTCTTGCATGTCCCAAATGAGGTAGATCGTAAACGGTAGGACCGCAAACGTATAATCGAACGACGGAAGGGTCCTGAGATTGAAATATTTCTTTAGTATTTGTTAAAAAATTGAATAATTGAAATTGTTTATCCATGATGAATACCAAAATTTGTTTTTGCAATCTCTTTTAAAGAATATTTTGGGAAAAAAAAAAAAAAAAAAAAAAAAAAAAAAAAAAAAATTAATATTTTTTTTTTTTTTTTTTTTTTTTTTTTTTTTTTTTTTATTAGATTTTTTTTCAAGTCCAAGATATTGTTGTATTAATTATTTAATGTTTAAAATATTGGTATAATAAGACTTGCCTTTTTTCTCAAAAAATATTTTTTTAAATATAATATGACATATTAACCATAAAATATAAAAGAATAATTTTTTTAATAAGCGAATAAACATAGTTTTATTTTAAACTGATATCGATAATTTTTTCTAGACTCGATTAAACACCAATATTTTAAACTATCGTTACATGAATATTTATCTAGTTTTTTTTATAATTCAAAATAACGGATAAATTTTTCTTGTAAAAAAATTCGTGAATTTTCCTTTTAAAGTTTATTTTTCTGTCGAATACATTTATTTAACATTTTATCAAGTTTTTCTTTGCTTATCTCAAATGAAAACTCGTATGTTAATGGATCATCATCCAAAACCGATTCTATACAACCTACGGGTGTTCCGAATGGATGTATTCCCTTAGACAAGTCACGCTGAATGCAATCGAATAACCCAGAATGATACAAAAATGTCATCAACGTAAGGGAAGCCTTTTCGAACAAGCTATTTACATTACCGCCGAATTTAATTATGCATTCTGATATAAATTTTCCGGCAAAAATTAAACATTCTAAAATTAAGGTCTGATAACAATCATGATTGTGCCACGAAATGGGTGCGAAAGAGTTTTTGTTATTTATTAACAAATTTTTAATTCGTGGCGACACCGTTTCGGATTTTACAATTTCTTCCAATTTTTCTTTTAATATGGAAATCGCGTCTTCGACAGTATTAACAACTGAAATATCAAAATGGATAATTAGGGGAGAAGGAATTAAAAAGTATTCTTTAAAAAGTCTTAAAATTGAAAGACCCATAATGTGTTCCCTGGCTTTGTATGATGGATCTTTTATGTGATTTATTTCATCAATCAACATTTGATTATTTAATTTTTCCCAATTTGACATGCGAACACATAGTGCAAATAATCGGTGGAAAATATTCATAAGATTATCATGATAGTTTAAAAAATCCAAAAAATCTTCCAAATTTTTTTCCATGATGAAAATAAATTATGAATTAAAGATTGATATGAAACTTTTATCATATTTATATACACAGATTGCATTTATATTAAAAAAAAAAAAAAAAAAAAAAAAATTTTTTTTTTTTTTTTTTTTTTTTTTTTTTTTTTTTTATTATTCTGAATAATAACCAGAATCATTTTCTTCTTCTTCTTCAATTCCTACTATTTCTTCAGGATATCTCCAAATAGGTATTCTATTAATATTTGGTAAAGACATTAAGAATTTTCGATATTTGGAAAAACGCTTAGGTTGATAATTTGCATAGAAATATTCATCATAACATTGCTTAATCTTTCTTTTTCGGCTATTCATTTTTGTTTGTCAAAATGATCGATTCTTATTCTTTCAACTATATTTATAAAATAAATTAATACTAAAAAAAAAAAAAAAAAAAAAAAAATATTTTTTTTTTTTTTTTTTTTTTTTTTTTTTTTTAATAACAATATTTGAATAATTCAAGAAAATAAAAGTTATCCAATTACTTTAATATTGCCGCGATGATACATCATAGTTGCAACTTCTATGCCTGGACAAGGGTAAGGTAACAATTTTGATCGTACGTGAGAATGATAAACTTTCGGGACACTTTTTATCTCTTTTATAGGCAATACAATTTTTTTTACATAAGGATAACCACAAACATTTTTGAAAAATCGATATTGTGAATGTCCTCGAACATACAGAGTAGGAGAAATCAGTTTGTTAGGTGAAATATGTTCGAGTAATTCTTTCAACCATCTATTAGGTTGCAATTTTTTTTCGTAAATCATACGTGAAGAAATAGGAGGGAAAACTGATTTGGGATCGTTTACTAAATTTTTATTGTTATAAAAACGATCCTTGTTAAATACTCTCGATTTGGTGTTTGCTAAATCTCTTAAATTTAAACGATAATATTTGGGTAAAGGTGCTATTCGAAATATTTCTACTTTTTCCGGATGATTGCAGAAAGCAATTTCTAAAGGAAAATGAGATTTTCCATCTCTCATAGTTACCCAGAAAGCTTCGGCAAATAAAAATTTTTTTTCAAACATGATTTATTTTACCGAGTCGAAAATATTTTTCAACATGAAAATTGAAAAGAGAAATAGAATTATACTTTATATATTTTATTTTTCAAAAAAAAAAAAAAAAAAAAAAAAAAAAAAAAAAAAAATTTTTTTTTTTTTTTTTTTTTTTTTTTAATTTGGTTTGTAGCTTTCAGTCTTTAAATCCAACAATAAATCTTTTCCTAATGTTTTCCAATCTTTTTCACATCGAAATTCTTCACTATATATTTCACCTATCGTATACAATAAAGTTTCATCTATATTTTTAATGTCCGAATAATAATCTCCGTATTGTTGCAAATATCTTTCGGCATATTTTTGAGCGGCATCTACATAAAATTTTATTTGATCGTCCAACATTAAATCCGTTATTTTAGAGGCGTACCAACGTAAAAGAGCTAAAAATATCACACATGCGGAATGCGTTCCGGTTAGACTCGATATAGTTTCATTTTCATTAAAATAATTATATATTTTACGAACCCCATTGATATGTATTTCGAAATCTTTTCTCAAAGGAATTAAAACATTGGAAAGATAACATTTTAAATGTTTTGGTAAAAAACCTTTGAAACCATCCACGCCTAATATCATATAAATTTCTCTATCAAAAACGATAACGCCAGCCTCGCCCGAAATAATAGTGGTAGAAGTCGTATTCGTTTTTAACCATTTACTTAAAAGTTTCAACCATTCGGAGGTGTCTGCCGGAATGCTGGTTTTGGAAGCAAATAGAGTCAATAATCGATTTCGAAATGACAAATAAATATTGTCGTCATCTACCGATGAATAACCAATTATATCAATTATATCTTTCATCAATTCTCTACGATGAAAAGCTAAAGTTTCAAAAGGGCGACCTTCAATGACACGACGTACGAGATCTCGGATCAATAAATCTTTGATTTCATGAAGAACAGAATTTTTCGACGAGGGTTGCCGGATGAATGGTTTTGAAAGGAAGGGGCATTTGACGTTGGTATGTGGATGTACAAACGAGCGTGGGAGGGTTTTTACCCGAGTATTTTGATCGCAAGTATTCATTGACGATACCATCGGAGTTGATGACGCAGACGGGTCCATATTTATCGATTTCTGCTTCTCGAAACACTGTGCCATATTCGACTCGAACGTGATGTTTTTTAAAATTTTTGATAAACCAAAACAATGGTTTTTCAGTTATTTTTAAAGTTTTTTTTAAATCTGCTTCCACGTCAAATTTATATGTTTTAGTAATCAATATAACGTAATGACAAACGGGAGTTGAGATTCGATCATTAAGTTGTTCTGCTATCTTCCACTGTTGAAAAAGAACCATGTAAAATATTTTACAACAAAGTGTATATTTAAAATAATTTAATATAAATGCGTTAATCTACTTATTTTATACCTGAATTAAAAAAAAAAAAAAAAAAAAAAAAAATTTTTTTTTTTTTTTTTTTTTTTTTTTTTTTTTTTTTTTTTTTAATAATTTATATATTTGTCAGAAAATATTTTCGAAAATTAAATTTCCCTTCGTGTCCAAGATGTAGTCGTTTTCGTTTTTGAAAATTAATTAACCAATCTTTAATTAACAAATTAATTAATTTTTCAAAAACGAAAACGACTACATCTTGGACCCGAAGGAAAATTCAATTTTCGAAAATATTTTCTCACAAATATATAAATTATTAAAAAAAAAAAAAAAAAAAAAAAAAAAAAAAAATTTTTTTTTTTTTTTTTTTTTTTTTTTTTAATTTATATATTTGTCAGAAAAAATTTTCGAAAATTAAATTTTTCTTTGGATCCAAGATGTAGTCGTTTTCGTTTTTGAAAATTAATTAACAATTAATTTTTCAAAAACAAAAACGACTACATCTTTGATCCAAAGAAAAATTTAATTTTCGAAAATTTTTTCTGACAAATATATAAATTTAAAAATAAAAAATTATTATAAAAAGAAAATGACCATATTTTAAATTTTTCAAAAATTAAATTTTCTTCCAAGTCCAAGATGAGATTATATTTTTAAAATTAATTGTCGTAACTTGGATTCAAATGAAAACTTATTTAAAAACTCTTTTTTCCCAAAATTTGAAAATATGTAGTTCTCATAAATATAATCTTAAAATTAACAGAAAAAAAAATTTCTAATTCTATATTAAAAAAATTATTATTTTAGAAAATATTATCTAATCCAAAATAATTTTAATATATACTTTCTTTACCTAAAAAATAATATCTGTAAATTATAATTGATAAAATTCTCTTAAATTTAGTATTTATTTTTAATTATTTTTTTAAAGCATTGGAAAACGTTAAAACATAAAATACTAAATTTTTCTATTCTTAAAAAATAAAACAATACCAATATAAATGAACATTTTTTTATTTGTAGCCAATATTGGTAAAACATTTAATATAAAAAAAATGGGTCGAACAAGACATTGTTAAAGGTAATTATAAGACAAAAAGTCTTTTTAACCATTAACAATGCCTTGTTCGACCCATTTTTTGTCATTTATTTGAAAAATACATATAAAATATTAGATATAAAAAATTGACAAATATTATTTGCAAAATAATTAAATTTTAAACAATTTCATAGACAATATGTAGTTTTCCTCATTATCTAATAAGTCCAGTTTTCTTTTCAGGTTTTTTATAGTATCAATTACTACATTTTTAGTATTAAAGTTTTTCGTTATTTTGAATTTATCTTCCATCCATATATCTGAGGAAAAATGTTCAAAGTCTTTTTTTTTCATCGATAAGTCTATGGGTTCAATATTTTGTTCTGGAACACTGTATGATGTTGATGCAATTGAAGTTGTCCCACTATAAGATGGATCGTTGTTATAGATGTCACCTTGTTGATAACTGGGTCTTGAGTACGATGGTGAGACAGGAGAATATTCAGGTGAGGCAGGTAGTAATGCTGGGGAAATCGGGGAATATTCAGGAGAGGCATGTGAATAGCCGGGTGAGGCAGGAGTATACTGCTGGGAAGTAGATGGATGCATTGGAATAGGTGTAACTGGAGGAGAGGCTGAAGAATGTCTATTTAAAAAAATGTATAATATAAGTAAAAAATTTTAAACATTTATTTTATCTAATATACAAATATAATGAAATTTAAGTTTTTTTTAAATAAAATATTATAATTTATATTTTGTAAATTATTTTCGAAAATATAATATCGACTAATAGAATTTTTTTATAATTTACTAAGTTTCTTGAAAAATTAAGTTAATAGATAATTTTCAATCAAAAATATAAATTTTTTAAAAGAAATTCTTAAAAAAATTTTTAATATTAAAATTTTTTAAATGATAAGTAGAATTCGATAAAATTTAAATTTAAATATTTTAAAAGGTTACGCTAAGTTTTCTTTGAAAATTAGGTTTAAAAAATTAAATTTTTTAACAATATGATGTTAATTTAATATTAAAAAACAAATTTAACCGTACATGTTACTGTTTTTTTAGAAATTAAAATAATAAATGATTTTTTTAGAGAAAATAAATTTAAAGTATAAATTAACATATATAAACAAAAAAAAATTTTTAGTAAAAACTATTAAAATAAAAAAGAAAAATACATACCTTTTATTTTTTTCATGCTCATTCAAATTTTCAATTTCCAAGTCATAACTCCTCAATTTCCCATAGATCAGCAGCCATTTCTGAAACGGTACTTGTGATTTTTGTTCTATTTTCACCAGAATTGCAGAAGGATCGCTGATAACCGCCGGAAATATAATAAAATTGGGGACTTCCCCGTACATAAACAAATAATAAATTTTATTGCGGTTTTCATAAATTTTCTTATTTTTTGCCGTTTCTTTTTCTTCTATTATCGCGGCCATCATTTGAGAGAAACTGATGCCACAAAAATTGTTCTTTCTCAAATAGATCGCGATACATGTCGGCAATAAATTAAAAAATTGCGTGTTTTCGTATTTGTTGACAAACGCGAATTCATCTTCGATTTGTAGTTTTCGCGCTAAGTCTAAAATGGAGAAATAGGGATTCCCGTTTATTGTGATTATCCCCACAATTTTTAGAAAATCTTCAAAGTTGAATTCAATAAACATGATTAGAAATACGCTTACGATTGAAAAAAATAACAGAAACGCGTAGACCTCTTCAGAAAGAATGAAATACTGAATCCGTTTTCTCTCCTTATATACTCTGAAAATGAGAGATAAAAAAAAAACAACACGCATCATGCCATAAAGATTAGATTTGACTTTTCTGACCCTGGGAAAAAAATAACCCGATTTCTTTTTAACCTTACTCACGTATCAAATACATAAACATTTTGAGAGGTCCATGTCTTTAGATAAGGTCACGTTGAGTGTTCCAGAAATATTATTGCTCAACCCATTTTTTATTCGATAACGCGATGACTTTTTGACCTAACCTTTCTGATTGGGAAAAGAAGGTTGTGCATGACAAAACAAAAAATCCTATTTTAAATGTAATCATTTTTTATTTATCAGACATATCGAGTACAAAAACATCTTAAGAGGGTCATGACATTAGATAAAGTCACGTTGCTTTTTATCAAGTGTTTTTAACCTCCTTTGAGTATTCCAGAAAATGTTATTACCCAATCTATTTTTTTGTTTCCTTATACTCAGATAATAAAGTGACCCTGACTTTTCTGATTGGGAAAAAAGAAAGGTTATACTTGATAAAGCGATTAAAAACTCAAGTGGTTCAAAGTATATTTTTCGATAAGGAGTTTAAAATTTGTATCTTAATATAACATATTGACAAAACAAAACATTTTTTTCATTATTTGTTTTTCTCTAATTTAATATATCTTTTCCATATTTCTCATTTTTCATTTTTTTTACAATTAATTTTTAAGTCTCAAACATTTTATTGTTTTTTTTTAAACATGCTATGTTGGTCAACGCTTTTTAGTTTGTTAAAATCTCTATAATGAATTCGATTCAATACAAAATGATATAAATTAATTTTCTTCAATTTATAATTTTTTACCAATGTCCTATTGTCGGGTTGAAATTGAAAAGTTTTCATTATAAAAAAACTTATATTTAGAAATTTTTCATCATAATACATTTTACTTCCTATGTTTTTCCATTTTGCTTAAAAATTGAAACACTATAATGCTTAGTATATCAATTTCCTTAATTTTTTAAATATTAAAATTAAACTACTAAAAAGTAATTAAATGGATCATTTCATTATTTTTTCGCGATAAGTATCAAAATTCCATAATTAGTTTTCAAAAATAATTTCATTTTAACCATATTTTTCGAAAGTTGGTTAAATTTGCAATAGTCAACACAAATGCTAAATCTTCATTTTTGAAAATTTACTTAATCTAATTAACGTTATAAATATATTTTCTTGAACATTAAAAAAAAAAAAAAAAAAAAAAAAAAAAAAAAATTTTTTTTTTTTTTTTTTTTTTTTTTTTTTTACATTTTACATTTATGTAAGATAATTTCATTTAAAAGAATATAAATTATAAAGTTAATCAGATAAGTTAGATTTTTAAAATGATTTAGACTGTTTTAATTATAGATTTTTTTTTTTTTTTTTTTTTTAAATCAAAATGAATAAAATGAAATATAAATATAATAAAATATAAATTAAATAAATATATTTATAATATTATCATCTGATTATCTTTTTTATTACAATGATATGGAAAGTAAATTCAAAATTCAAATTTTTCTTTCATTAAAATTCGCTTCATTTTCTACTTCGGGCTTCTGTTTATTTCTTTTAAGCAAAACATTATAATGTCCCTTATATCCATCTCCTTCATACAATAAATTTACCGATAATTTTCCTTTATCATTTACACCCAATACCGTAACATAAGACTGGTCATGAGAATAAAAAATAGTTATAAACATATTGTAAATTTTTTTGGCGGCATTTAATTCTACGCAATTACCGTATATTCCATCTTTGGACATTATATTAAAATAATCGTTTTCGTTTAAAATGGTTTTGCCGTATGAATTATCGCCAATAACAAAAGGGCCATAAAAGTCCCAATTGTTCACTACGTGTTCTACAATTTCCTGACGAATAACGGTATGGTTATCTTCGGTACCATAGAGAAATACCGACAATGCCCTAAATAAACAATTTCCGTCGGAAGCGATATGATAAACAATATAAGAATCGTTAATCATTATAAAAACATTCAACGTATACTTAATATCATTTTCAAAATTATACGTTAAAATGAGAATCCGACCCACTTAAAAAATATAAATGGATTTGATCAAAGTTGTTTCACACCAATATTTGGTTTGTGATGAAGATTTGAAAAATATAAATCTATATATTTGTTCAGAAATATATAAAAAAAAAAAAAAAAAAAAAAAATTTTTTTTTTTTTTTTTTTTTTTTTTTTTTTTTTTTTTTAATTATTTATTCTGAAATATTTTCATATTTAGACAATCTTCTTTTCAGCTCAATATTTTCAGCCATCAACTTTGCAATTTCGGTCTCTCTCAAATATTCAATTTTGTTTTGAAGAGATTCGTTTTTGTTCCACAACTGTTTAATTTCCGTTTGAAGCGAATCATTTTTCTCTTCAGTGTTTCCCAATCTACATTTCAATTCTCTAATTTCTTCTTCGCGTCGATGTTCGATTTCCACTCGTAAATTCTCAAATTTATTTCGCAATTCTTTATTTTCATTTTCATATTTGTTTTTCAATTCCGCAATTTCTTTCTCAAATTTCTTTTTTAAATTTGTTTTTTCATTTTCCAATCCGTCGCAATGGGCCATGATCGGTTTCGCACAGTCCAAACACGCTTGTTGTCTGGGGCACGTTTTCCACCAATCTTCTCCCACGACTCGATAAAATAATATCTCGTCGATGTTTTTTCTCAATTTTTTGTTTCTCGGTTCGACGAAATAAATTTTTTTTCCGTTGTTCAAATGCAGATACCGATCCGTGGCTTTTTTAGAAGGTGCGAAATTCTCGGTGACCGGTAATACCAAATTCATCGGGATACCCGGCAAGTATTTAACTTGAGCTTTCCATTTCGAATCCTTCCTTTCCATGGGAATCCAAAGTAATTTTTTAGGATCGTAACAATTATATTTTTGTTGAATCAGTTGCATGATACCCCCGTCCCACATCGTAGCCAACACTAACCTATAATTTTCGGGTAAAGTTTCTGCAATACAGAAATGATTTTTGTTTCTCGCCCTATTCGTTTTCTTCTTCTTTTTATATTTTAACTCTGGGTCGTCGGGAAAATAAATATCTTCCGCCTCCCCGCAATACTGATCGTAATCGTCTTTGCGAAATTTAAAATCGCATCCGGATTTGCGTTGACTCAAATAACCCATGGTATTCACCAGATGTAGTTCGGATTCGATACGCTTATATTTTTTACATTTAAATTTCGGATAAGGTTTCCTTTTGCCACGAGGCATCTTAACATTTTTCCAAACGCGTCTGAAATCTTCCAAAGTACGCGAAACGACAATCATGTGTCGGTGTTGTCTAAATTCTGCTTCCGTTTCGCTTCCGCCGTTACACCAACACGAAAAAGGTAAAGTGTTTACATTACCCTCACCGAAATCATCCTCGTTGTCTTTTTCCATCGCTCGGACGAAACTTTCATAAACCACCGCCCGTATCATGACGTGCAACCACACATAACCTCCTCGAACGTATTTCCGGACACATTTAGCGGCCAGATTCAAAGTTTCGTCTTTGAAGGTAACGGGTAAAGGATCGTCGCTCAGATCCAAAAGACAAACGGGTTTCGTGTAATATTCTTTGATACTAGAAATTTTTTCCTGACCGAAAAAGTGTTGCTTTTCGCACATGGGCGCGAAATCGAAAAATTGTAAATTTTTTTCTTTTTTAGATGACGACGAACCCTCTTTTTCACTTTTTCGTTTGGCGGTAAAAGTCACACGAAAATGGAATTTCTTATAACATTCTATAAGATGCTTGGCATTGTCATTTTTTTGCCCTCTTGGAAATGTTACTTTGCCCGAACACCAAACGCAACACGTCAAACGATCCAACTTGTGTTTTTCAAGACAATGAGTTTCATATTTACTCGACAAAATATTTATTCCGCATTTCGGACAGGAAAACGGAACTGTATTCCTACGTAAGGTATTGAAATAACGCTTTAACTCTTTGCCTTGAACCATAACATGAGACGATAGAAGAAAAAAAATTTCTATAGTAAAATGAAAAATAAAAAAGTTTTAAAAACCACGATAAAATAATAGAAAATTATATAAAATTATATAACTATATACAAATTTACATTAAATAAAACAAAAGCTTCATAAAAATTTTTGAAAAGCCAAATTTCTATAGTAAATGGACCGCCTAAATTGTTTCATAAAAGTCTATGTAAACCTATGGTAAACGGACCGCCTTAAGTATGCTATAAATTTTCGTGAGCAACGAGGCAGTTTTGCCAGATTTTAATTTTCAAAATATTTTGAAAAAGCAAATCCCCAAGATGAAGTCAATTTTTAGTTTTCTAAAATGACGTAATTGATGACGTCATTATTTCTAAAAAAATTAATAGAAAATGTTTTGTAAAAAAGATTTTAAGAGTTTTAGAAAACCGAACCATTTATATATATTTGTTAGAAAAAATGTTATTAAAAAAAAAAAAAAAAAAAAAAAAAAAAAAAAAAAAAAAAAATTTTTTTTTTTTTTTTTTTTTTTTTTTTTTTCATGTTCAATTTTGATTTTTAATAAATTGCAGTTCGGTTTCGGAGAAAAAAACTTTATTAAATTTTTTTTAAAAATTTAAAAAAAAAAAAAAAAAAAAAAAAAAAAAAAAAAAAAAAAATTTTTTTTTTTTTTTTTTTTTTTTTTTTTTTTTTTTTTTTAAATTATATAAATGTTAAATTTTGTTTTTTAAAAAATTGGAGTTCGGTTTCCAAATCTTCATTTTTTCGTTTCAAATTGTTATTTTCCTTTTGTAATTCATCACATTGTTCTATAACGATCTTTGTGCGATTAAAACACTTTTTCAAATCTTTGTTTTTCCGTTTCAAATTTTCATTTTCCTTCTGTAATTCGTCGCATAGTTCCATAGCGGGTTTTGCACAATTAAAACACGTTTGTCTTGAAATGCACGGAGTCCACCATTCATTACCTACGACTTGATAAAAAAGAAAATAATCTGTTGTATTAGTTTTAGAACGCTGAAAATAAATTTTTTTTCCATTGTTGAGGTAAAGGAACAGATCCGTGCGTTTACGAGACGGTCGAAGATTTTTAGAAACTGGGAGTGTCAAATCGAGTCGTATATCAGGTAAATGTTTGACTTGGATACGCCATTTTCTATCGATGAATTTCATGGGAACCTGCAATAGTTTTTTGGGGTCGGTGCGGTTGTATCGTTGACTGATCCATTGCATGATACCTCCGTCCCATTGCGTAACCAACACCAATCCGTAATCTTCAGGTAGGGTTTCCAAAATATAAAAATGATTATTGTCATTACAAATTTTGACTCCATCTTGAACAGTAAATTTACAGTTAGATGTACGCCGGCTCACGTATCCCAAAGTATTGACTAAATGTAACCCTGACACGATGCGATGGTGTATCGCGCACTTGAAAATCTTGTAAGGTTTGTCTTCCGATGTGATTTTTTGTTTCTTGTACTCTTTGAAAATTCTCTGGGTCGGGAAAACGACGATCATGTGTCTGTGTTGTCGATGGCGCGTTTCCGATTCGGTTCCTCCGTCGCACCAGCAAGAAAAAGGTAGAGTTTTTATTTCGCCTTGGTAAGAATCCATGATATCAAGAAAACTTTCAAAGATAAAAGCTCGAACTATTACGTGAAACCATAGCGTGCCATCATCCTTTTCGAGATATTTCCGCACGCAAGAAGCTGCCAAATTTAAACTATTGTCTTCAAATGTTACCGAAAGAGGTTCTAATTCGATCGGCCAAATAGGTTCGTAACATCTTTTGGATAAAATGGGTTCGTGACCGAAAAATTTTTTTTTATCACACGTTGGTGTGAGATCAAAAAATGTCAATGTATCGGGTGACAGATTATCTGATAAAGAATCTTTTTCACTTTTTCGTTTTGCGGTAGCAGATACACGATATTTAAATTTTCTATAACATTGTAAAAGATGGTCGGCATTGTCATTTTTCTTACCCTTATCCCATTCCCATTTTCCAAAACACCAAACGCAACACATTATACGGTTCAAATTATGTTTTTTCGTACAATGTTTTTCATATTGTTTTGCTAAAAGATGTATTTCACAGTGCGGACATGAAAAACGAACAGTGTCCCGATAAAGATTTTTACGATATAGATCTATTTTGTTGTAAACCATCGCACTATGTTAATATATATTATACAGTGAAATTTCGTGAGCAGCGA
Source organism: Salticus scenicus (assembly GCA_963930645.1). Lineage (NCBI taxonomy): Eukaryota > Metazoa > Arthropoda > Arachnida > Araneae > Salticidae > Salticus > Salticus scenicus. Next base: position 129,871 of record CAWVNO010001471.1, read on the forward strand.
GACAGTTTTGCCAGATTTTAATTTTCAAAAAATTTCGAAAAGCTAATCTCCAACATGAAGTCAATTTTTAGTTTTCTAAAATGACGTCATTGATGACGTCATAAAAAATTAATATAAAATGTTTTGTAAAAAATCATGAAGAGTTTTTAGCAAATTGAACCATTTATATATTTGTTTGGAGAAGAAAAAAAAAAAAAAAAAAAAAAAAAAAAAAAAAAAAA